>JAZHYW010006421.1:0-90672 GCA_037355805.1 Ixodes ricinus
GAATCATATGTTGGATGGCGAGGGTTAGCTAATATTTTGTAGGCATATGTCATACTTAGATATTGGCGTCTTTTATCCAACGACAACTCGTTGGACTCGGCGTATAAACTCAGAATGGGGATGTACGGAAAGCGCCCGTGGCGAGTCGTAATCCAAGGTGGTGCACTGGATCCAACATTTTCAGAGCCGATGGTCGCGCTGATCCATACACTATAGCACCATAATCAAGACGGGATCGCACAAGGGAATTGTATAGGCGCAGCAGACATCTCCTATCTGATCCCCAAGTCTTCTTAGCCAAGACTTTTAAGAGGTTCATACTTTGAAGGCATTTTTCCTTAAGACACTTCAAGTGGGAAATAAAAGTAAGCTTCCTGTCAAAGATCACACCCAGAAACCTGTGCTCATTTTTAACAGGCAACCGCATGGCTTTCAGTTCGAGGTCTGGATTCAAAGGTAGCCCACGGCGCAAGGAGAACGGCACACAAACCGTTTTATCTGGAGAAAACCTAAATCCATTTTCGTCTGCCCAACTACCAAGTTTCTTTAGAGCCAACTGAAGCTGGCGTTCACAGGTGAAACTGTTACAGGAGGAACACGAGATTTGAAGATCGTCTACGTAAAGTGAGTATGAGATGGAGGACGGGAGAATTCTGGCAACGGAATTTATCTTGACTGCAAACAAGGTGACACTGAGGATGCCCCCTTGAGGAACTCCGTTTTCTTGAACAAATGGATCTGACAAAGTAGAGCCCAGTCGAACCTGGAACGTCCTATCCGTTAAAAAGTCTCCTATACACTTCAGCATTCGGCCCCGAATACCATAGCTGTGAAGGTCTTTAAGTATTCCAAACCTCCATGTGGTATCGTATGCTTTTTCTAGGTCAAAGAAAACGGAGACACAGTGTTGCTTATGCACAAAAGCTTCACGGATTATTGTTTCCAGGCGGACTAAGTGATCCACTGCAGATCGTCCGCGACGAAAGCCACACTGGTTATTTGCAAAGAGATTCTCTTTTCTAAAAGGTACATTAACCGTCTGTTAATCAGTCTCTCATATGTTTTCCCCAGGCAGCTAGTGAGTGCAATGGGTCGGTAATTGGAAGGAAGCGTAGCGTCTTTGCCATGTTTCAGGAGCGGTATGATGTGAGCCCGCTTCCATGCCTGGGGGAAGCATGCCTTCTCCCACAGAGAGTTGAAAAAGAAGGAGTGTTCTGAGCGAGTCATGTGACAACTTTCGAAGCATAGCATAGTGCAGTGTGTCTGGCCCCGGTGCAGACATCTTTTTTACATTGAGAGCTTGTTCTAGCTCGCACATTGTAAAGGGCCCATTATATGGCTGCGAGTTAGACCCCCCCATAGGAATAGAGCAACTCTCTGCGCGAGATTTAAACTGTTTAAATTCAGCACTATAATTATCAGAGCTGGATACACTATGAAAATGCTTCGCAAGAACATTAGCAACATCTTTCACTGACCCCAAAGGCATATTAAATACTGGAATGGTAAAAGCCCGGTAGTCCCCTTTGATCTTGCGTACACGATCCCAAACCTCTTTAGCCGTAACAAAACTACTTATAGAAGAGAGATATTTCATCCAAGATTTCTTTTTGCCTGCTTTCTTGTCCAGCGGGCTTGCGCTTTTCGTCTCTTAAATTCAATTTTGTTGTCAACGGTGGGGTACCTACGAAAGACATCCCAGGCTCTATTTTGTCTTGTAAGAGTGGTTGAACAGTCCTTGTTCCACCATGGCTTGCACTTTTTGGCAAATTACCGGAGGTACGTGGGATAGAGTGCTCGGCTGCATTGACTATCTGTTGAGTAACATATGTTGTAGCCTCATCAGGGGACAGAGTGGCCAATAATGAAGCATCAAGTGTAGCAGCTAGGCTGAAACGTTCCCAGTCCGCCTTGTCAAGTTTCCACCTAGGCATACGCTTTTGTAGAGTGGGGAGATCGACCACACTCTCTAAAACAACTGGAAAGTGGTCGCTGCCAAATGGATTATGCAAAACCTTCCAAGAAAAGCAAGGAAGCAATGATGGTGATAAAATAGATAGATCAATGCAGGTAAAAGAGTTGTGCGCAGCACTAAAAAAGGTTGGGGCTTTGTTATTTAAAAGACATAAGTTTGAAGACAATAAAAACCGTTCAATGACTCTTCCGCGGGAATCAACTCGTGCACTGCCCCACATGGTATGATGAGCATTAAAATCACCTAAGATTAAAAAAGGTTGTGGAAGTTGGGTTAAAAGCTTCTGAAGGTCATGAATGTGTACGGGGGTGTGTGGTGGAAGGTACAGTGAAACAACAGTAATGAGGCGGTCCGTAAGAACACGTGCTGCCACAGCCTCGAGGGGCGTGTCAAGGGGGACCTGGGCACATGCCACCCCACTCTGCACAACAATGGCAACACCACCGGATGAATGAGAAGATGGGCGGTCTTTCCGGAAGACGTGATAGTTTCGTAAAACTTGTGTATGTGTGGACGTCAAATAGGTCTCCTGTAATGCTAGAGCTATTGGGCGTAGCTCATTAAGTAAAAAGTGAACATCATCTATATTGTGAAGGAGACCCCGACAGTTCCACTGCATGAAACTAAAATGACCCATCACAGGTTAATTAAATAAATGTTAAAAATGTTAAAAATGTGAAAAATGTGGGGTTCATAGCTGTGAGTGGACACAAGCTATGTTACACTCGTTGGGGCAGTGACACGAGGAGGTTTTCTCTTTGGTCCCCCTTTTCGGGGGTATGTTTTGTACCTCCCTTGGCGGGTGGAGGTGGTTCTGTCGGATCGGCAGATACCTCCATGGCCTCCTCCTCCCGCTGTGAAGTGGAAGGAGCGGGCCCCTCGCTGCTCTGAGAGGGAGTGGTGTCAAGCACCACTCGGGGCTTAGGGCCAGGACGATGGGGAACCGTCCTGGCACGTGGGACTTGGGCGGGCCCGCTGGGGTCTGAGAACCCACAGAGGCCTCGCTGGTGGTTGGGGGCTGGGTGAGCACTCCAAGTCACGAAGACTGTACTGAGTGCCCACCGTTGCCTTTAGTGGCGGCGCTGCCCCCTGGCAGCCGCCTCGGCATAGGTGCCTCCTTGGAGGAAGGAAAATCGCTTCCTTGCCTCCAGGGTAGGTGAGGTTTTCTTTAATCTTCAGCGTTAGGATTTTCTTTTCCTCCTGGAACTTTGGGCAGGCTCGGGATTCGAGCCTGGGGCAGGCCCGGGATTCGAAGATTTTCACTTTTTTATGTGCTGGAATATTTGCCAGTGCAGAGTGACGTGTGACCATAGATCAGTAATTTTGACCGCCAGCTCGGGGGGCGGGGGAGGGTCTTTAACGTGCGTAGCGGAGTAGTGATCACACGAACGCACTGTTTTACGATACTTATCCAGTTCGAAACGGCCAGGGGCGGGCAGGAGGTTGAGGATCTAAAAAACCTTGAAGCGACCTGGCAAACTACCTCCCCACCCCTTGCACGCTGGTAATAATTCGATCGAACGCCGCCGAGTGACGCTGGCATATTGTAAGTTAAGTTTGTAATTGTCCTGGAGGTTTATTTTCCGGGACGGAGGAAACGCCCCTCAAAAAGCAAAGAAGCCGACACAGCTTGAGGTCGAGGAGCGTTCTACAATACAAGTGGCGTCGGAAGAGGAAAAACGGGGGAGGGGGGAAGGTGCTCTAGCCCCTTCCCCCGTTCCAGGTATTTCAGACTGTTAAAGAGAACAATACAGGGAAAGAGGGCGTGGTCAAGCTTATTTTAATCTGAAATTATTTATGTATATGTATAGCTACTGTTGCTCTTCACTGCATAAAAGATCGCGTAGAATCGTCATTTTCGGAAACTCATTGTCAGAAGGCACTACTTGTCACATGCTTATTAGAGGTTCGGAAGTTCAAAGCTATGTCTTTTCGACCTAAATAACTGTGCCATTGGTAAAAGAAAAATAAACATAGCTATAAATGCGGGGATAAAAAGCTGGAGAAAAAAAGAAACTATAAAGACCCCACCAGAAGTGTTGTATTCTTGCATATTCAGAAGCTCAGAACTTCGAAACAAGTTTCTCCTACCAAAATGTGTACAGGCTAGAAAAAACACTTCCTAAAAACGTAAAGCAAAAAAAAACAATTTTTTTTAATGACGTGTTGAACTTGATTAATATTAGAAATTTTCCTCCATGAGTTAATTTATTCCTCATTCCACATTATTTTGTATTCTGCAAATGGCAATTATATGTACTGTCTGTTGTGTTAATTTAAATGCGATACCTCAAACAACTTAGACGAAAAAAAAATACCACGTTTAGGACATAATTGCCCCTAGATACATGTCTGGACATTTCTTCGAAACTCATACTGAATAACAATAATCACATCTTAAGACGACACTTACCTTGGCTATACATAGATCATTCTTAAAAAGTTTAACATCTCTACCGTAAATAGCTTCGGCTTTAGCGAACTTCAAATATGGCACAAACGACAATCGTCAAAAACCCGTCGTTCTTCCTCGCCTCTTCGGGAATTTATTTCTTTAAAACTGAGCTTGCCAGAACATAGTAATAAGCGGCATTTAACTTCGTAAGGAACACAGCACCGCATGTAAAAATTCGAGAAAAAAAATTACGATTGTACCTCACTACTTGAATTCAAATGAAATTGTCCGCCGGTCTTTCAAAGTTCGACGAACGTCGAACTTTTACCCTAAAAATTTGAAGTTCGTCGAACTTTTGATTTTTCAGGAGTCGAAAGTTCGAAACTTTTCGAATTCTCTTGATAAATAAGTTCGAAAATTTGAAAATTATCGAATTCCTTGGCGTAGGAAGTTCGAAAAACTTCGAACTTTTTAGTGCGAGAAATCGAAAATTATCGAATTTTGTGGTCTATCAAGTTTGAAAGTTCGACAAGCATCGAATTTTGCAGCATAATAAGTTCTAAAGTTCGAAAAGGATCGAATTTTCTGGCATAATAAGTTCGACGGTTCGAAAAGCGTCGAACTTCTTAGTTTTACAAGTTTGAAAATGTGACTTCCGTCAAATTTTACGATATAGAAAGTTCGAAAATTCGAAATCTTTCGATTCGATCATCAAAACTTCTGTTTGAAAAAAGTTCACGGCATCCCTACTCCTGACATGAATGGGATCACCACATTGAGGCACCAAGGCAACCTGTCGAAGGAAAATGATAAGGCAGAGGAGATAGACCAGCTGCAACTGGACCCATTTCCAAGCTTTGCTGACAATGACTGCATTGGTGCAACCCACGATTTAACCAAGTTCAGAGCCAAGATTGTCCAGTGTGTAGGCAGATTTATTGTGCCGGTTGTGTCGAAGGAAGTGACATGCTCAGAATGCCTTGACATCCTTATCGACGATCATGTGACGTGCCTTCAGGTGTTAATAAAAAAACAATGGAGGCTAAATCATGCCATCTTTGTAGGTTATGCACTGAACTGTGCGGAGTCAACATCCAGGCATGAAACTAAGGAACCACAAAGGCTACAGTAACAATGCCTTGTTCTCAACGGTTTTCAGAGCTTCGCTAAGAAACATCAGTGGAACTTGTCACAGACAGGACACTATAAAAACAGTCCCCAACATGTGATCACACTGACAAGGCAGATCCTAAAGGAGTATATGACTCTTAGACTTCAAGAGCTATGTAAAAGTAAAAGGCTCACCAAAAAGAACAGGGGGTCTTATGTCCGTGCCCAGTTGACGATGCAGATTTTGTTCAAGAATCATTGGAGAAGGAAGCCCAGTAGGATGGCATCGTGTTATTGAAAATCCATTCCTGGGCCAATTGGTTTATCATAGTTGCCCTGTATACTTGGTGTCCCTGTCTTTTTGCGCTATTTAATATTTTTATCATGGTGTTATGTACGTGTTTGTGTTGTAGCAAATGGTGCAGACCGTAACAACTTTTTTTAGTAGTTCAGGTGCGTTTGTAATTATGTATCTGCTCGCAATGTAACTCTTAAAGGAACAGCGTAGAGCTTGTGCCTCTGGCATTTTATTTGTGCCATCGTGTGGTGATGCAGAGATAGCAGTATGCAACAAAATTAACATTATTCTTTTTTTGTTTGCTTTCAGGTGGTTTTGTCCAAGTCGGTACACTGTGGACGTCCCAATGAACATCCAATATGTATTTATATTCTATTTATATAAAAGTGTGGTAAACCATTTTTTTCTGCCATATAAATCCTGTCAGTCTTCTTAACTCCACCACAGCCTCTATGCGGACGACATCACCCTCTGGACCAACCAGGGGAATGACGGCCACATGAAGGAAACGCTGCAGGGAGGCATAGACGTGGTGGTGAGGGAGGCGAGGAGAGCGGGCCTGGCCTGCTCTCCAGCTAAGTCTGAGCTACTCGTCATTCCATCGAATCAGAAAAAACAACGCCCCTCCAACATCAAACTCCACATTGACGGGAGAGAGATCCCAGAGGTCTCTGCCCTCAAAGTCCTTGGGCTGCAGATACAATCCACCAGACTCAATCACAACTTTTTCCAGACCATAGAAAGGAACGTAAACCAAACTATAGGTCTGCTCCAGAGAGTCACCAACAAACACGCAGGCCTGACTGAGCGGGACAGGGTGCCTGCTCCAGGCCTTCGTCGTGAGCAGAATAGTCTACTCCATCCCCTACCTTAAATTAACCAAGGCAGAAACTGACAAAATCGATATCCTCATAAGACGCGCTTATAAGGCGGCGCTACGCCTTCCCCCAGGCACGTCCACTGCCAGACTCGAAGGGTTAGGCCTTCACAACAAGGCCAGCGAACTCGTTGAAGCCCATCTAATGGGACAATATGAACGCCTCGCCCGCACCCCCACAGGAAGACACATTCTCCGAAATCTAAGAATAGGACACCACAGCCTATATCAGGACGCGACCACCATTCCCCTAGATATCCACGCGCACATTATAGCCAAACCACTCCCCCGCAACATGCACCCTACGCACCACACCGATGGGATAGAACAACGAGCCCGCGCCCTACACAAGAATTACAAAAACGACCCCTGAGTCGTGTACGTAGATGCAGCGGAATATAGAAACCACAAAGCATTCACCGCAGTCGCAGTTCGCAATAACTCCAACAGCAACCCGTTAGATTCGATCACAGTCCGGACGCCCATTCCGGAAACGGCGGAGGAAGCGGCGATAGCGCTGGCCCTAACGCTTAACCCTACCCCCGCAACAATCATTACCGATTCTGAAACCGCTTTCCAAAATTTTGCCGCCGAACGCATATCCGCAACGGCACTCAAAATTTTGCGCAGAAACCCCGCAATCTTAAGTCCAACTGATCTGGATGCCTGCGCATTCTGGGCTCGAGGGAAACGAGGCGGCCCACGACCTAGCCCGAGGACTTACTATCTGGGCTGGGCCGAGCCTGTATCCCTACCACGGAGCCCGGTCCGCGCGGGACCGTCTGGTCAAATATCATGACATTACCACCTACTACCTCCTCTCCCGCAGAATCTATCCGCAGGCGGACAAATCCCTTAGCTTAGAGCAATCACACGTCTGGCGCCAACTCCAGACGGGAGTTTTCCCCAACCCGGCCACTATGACCCATATCCACCCCAGCCTTTATCCAACTTCGGCGTGCCCCTTATGTGGCGCCCATGCCAACCTGGCCCACATCATCTGGGCATGCCCTCAGGATCCCTTCCCCGAAATCCCTTCTGAGGAGAGGTGGGAGGTCTCGCTTCGCAGCCCAGACCCGGACCTACAGGCCTGCCTGGTCAAAAGGGCGGAAGAGGTCGCCGGGAAGCCTCGGCCGACCGCCACCACGGGACCACCAACCTAAATAAAGGAGAAGACGTCCAGGAGGGGATGGGCCTTCGGCCCCTCGCCCACCACCACCACCATGACCTCTATTCCCCTTGACCCATTTCCTCAGTCAATAAAGTTTTCTCTCTCTCTCTCTTCCTGGTGTTTGAAAAGCAGAACCTGTTTTCTTTCAGTTTGTCTCATTTCCGTGTTGCAGATTGTTTTTGTGCTGTTTTGCATATTGATTTCACTCGCGAGCAGAGTTCTCCCCATGGTGGGAAGTTTGGGCACACTGCTAATGATGTGTGAAGTTCTGCCCTCCATCGACAGGATCTCCAGAGCACTACAGACAAGAACACTGCATGTGGATCTCCTTGAAGAAATGATCAAGTCGACCATCAAGAACTTGGAGGCACAGAAAAACGCCCAGAGGAATTTTCGGGACTTTTGTACTACCCATGACATCCCACTAACAGTCACGGAAAAAGCCAAAGAGTGCCTACAGACCACAAAAAGAGCATTTGTCAACAAGCTTGTTCACAACAGGAAGGACAGGTTTGAGGACGATCCTATGCTTGTCAGGTTTTCTATTCTGTTTGCCAGGGGCAACTACCAAAAGATGGTGGCTGGCAATGGAGATGAAATTGCTGAGACTCTGGAAACATACTGCCCCATGCTAAGCAGACCCTACAGTCACGACATGCTACAAGAGTGGGCTGGCTTTGCCAACTTTGTGCTTGAATCGGAGACGCTGCAAAAGTTGACTGCATCAGAGTTTTTGCTGTGTGTCAACAGACATGGAGGATTTGTATCCTCTTGTGGCACACATAGCTGGCGCATACCTTGTCCTCCCACCACACACAGCAGACAAAGAAAGAGACTCCTCTGCACTGAAGCTGATCAAAACACAGCTAGGAAACTGCCTGAAGGAGTCGTCGCTGGATTGCCTTATCCGCATTGCTTGTGAAGGACCTGACGCGAAAGACTACCCGTACGACAAGGTAGTGGAAAAGTGGGCGAAGCTAAAGAACTGGAGGCTGAACGTGTAAATAATTGGGATTGTGTGGATATTTATACAGCGAGTAGTTGATCAGCCATTTTTCAAACTTGCGACGAGCCACTCGCTGTAGAGAAGCAATTTAGCCACTGCAGTACAACCACTAGCCTGGGTTCTTTAACGTGCACCACGCAGTAGTGATACACGATTGCACGCCGGTACGATGCTCATCCAGATCGAAACGGGCAGGCGTGGGGATTGAACCCAAGATCCCTGGGTTCTGCAGCGCGAGCTTTCGCTCCACGTGCTCCGAGCTGGTATGCGCTAGCCCACTCGGCCACCGATCCCCCAGCTGAACGTGTAGGCTGTGGCTTTACATGCAGAAGGAGAACCAGCCTGACAAAATAAAATTTTGGAAGTGTTGAGTGGTTGAATGTCTGTAGTCGTAAATGCCTGGCGTCGCCTCGCACTGTCACCGCCAGTCACCGTCACCATCTACGTGTGTGGCAAGCTCCTCTGCATGGAGGTGGACACGGGCGCAAGTGTCTCTGTCATCGCCGAAAAATGTCTGGAGGCGCTAGTGCCTGTGATACAAGTCCTGCCATGCGGCGTGTTGCTGCAAAGCTATTCCGGTGAACTGACCAAAGTTCAAAGCAGAGTGAACGTCAGCGTGCAGTTCCACGAGAAGAGGGCCGTGCTGCCATTGTTCGTCACCAAAGATGAGTCGCCTACTCTATTTGGACGACGCAACTGGATTCAAGAGCTGGGCTTCAACTTCTCCGATGTGAAGGTAACTGTTAATTCTCCCTCTGATGTCAGAACTCTAGTTCAAAAGTTTTCTGCTGTGTTCGAAGACCGGCTGGGTACTTTCAAGGGGCTCAAAGCCAGTACAGTCAAACCTCGATATATCAAACACGGATATATAAAATTATTGCCTATATCACGCAGAATATCACGCGGAAAATCGCATGCATTTATTTTTTATTTCGAACGGGGTCGGACATAAAATGGATAGTGAAACCTCTATGTAACGAACTTCTATGTAACGAAACCCTCGATGTAACGAAGTGCATACCTTTTTCTAACCGCAAGTGTATGCACGCCATGTATTTTTACCTCTATGTAACGAAGTCCCGTTTGCCGAAATTTCGATGTAACGAAGTTTCATGGATAATTCGGCACAAACTTTTGAACCCAAAGGAGATTTTGAAAAGCACACGTGCTGAAACGGGCCACCGATAAAGCGCAAAGGGTGGAACCGGCCGAGTCTGGCGTACAGAACGGCCACTAGAGGACACTAGAGCCGCCGCCGTTTCGTCCGTCGGCTTCATTTGCGCTGCAGTAGTTTGTTTCGCAGCCTAACTAAAAGCGTGCGTTTCTCGTTGTCCTGGGCGATGGAGCCTTCAAGGCGATGGAGCCGTTCCTGACAACGTCGACCTCGACGACAATTTTTATACGTCGACTCTGCTGTCATTGCGACGGAGGAGGTGACCGACGAGGCGATAGCTAGCTAAGTTCGTGGCAATAGCGAGCCTGATGAGCAAGACACCTGCGATGTGCCCAGTAACCGTGAGGTGGTGGACGTGATCGATGTCTTGAGGCAGTTCACGAGCACACAGCAAGACGAAGACGCAATGCAGGCCATCTGGCTATGCTTACATAGTGTGATGCGAATAATAATGTCAAGAGTGGCCCAGGAAAAGACGACGAACTAGTTTCAACCGAAATAAAGGTGTCCTCGGTGAGTTTTGTGCACCCGAGAACCATTTGTGGAAACTTTCTTTAACGTTTTCTCCAAATTTCTATGTAGCGAAATTTCGATGTTACGAAGTAAATTCGAATTTTACCGACTTCGTTACATCAAGGTTTAACTGTATATCGAACTCCGCCACCCCAAACAGCCCGCGCTCTTTTGGCAGCCGGCGAGCTTTCCCGCAACACCCTCGAAGATAGCGGTGGCGCAATGGGCGTTTCCGACTGCCTACACACGCCGAGGGCGCCATTTAAACGTAGTGGCACACACACGCCGCTGCCTGGATAGTTCGTCGCAACGTCAACGACGCACTGCATTTTTTGCACCGACTCCTCCTCCTCGGTATTATCGGTAGTGGTGCTCGTGTGATCGTAGTTCTTTCGTGTGTCGTGTTGCCTTGCGTGAGTGATGGCTGCAAACGCTAAAAAACAGACGTCCCTGACATTTGCTGCAAAACTGGAAGCTATTCAGCGGGTTGAGAATAAAGAAAAAAGTCGAGCATTGCCGAAGCTTTAGGCATACCAAGAAGCACTTTGAGTACTCTACTGAAAACAAGAGTGACATAAAGGCCAAGGCAGAACAGAACCAGCACTCAGGCGCGCAGCGTGTACGCAAAGCTGCCTTTGAAGATGTTGAGAAGTCGCTGCATAAATGGTTCATCGACGCAAGGGCCCGGAATATTCCTGTATCCAGACCGATGTTACAACAGAAGGCCAAGAACTTTGCATTCATTCTCGGCGCCGAGAACTTCTACGCCAGTAGCGGTTGGCTGCAACGTTTGCAGCCACCCGCAGTAGCGGTTGGCTGCAAGCGGCACATGCGGTCGGTCGGCGCGCATGTGCCGCCCCTCGGCGCTTCGCGGAGCGCGACGGCCACGCGCTTTTAACAAGTTTTCGACGCGTTTTTGATGTGATTTAATATATCGAATTCTGGCGATATCGAACTATTTCGCCATCACCGTGCGGTTCGATATATCGAGGTTTGACTGTATTTATGTTCCGGAAAATGCTCCACCGAAGTTTTTAAGCCATTTCCTCTACCTTTCGCACTGAAAGATGGAGTTGCACAGGAGCTTCAACGTCTAGAAAAGGAGGGCATTATTGTACCAGTCAAGACATCAGCCTGGGCTGCGCCCATTGTTCTTGTTGCCAAGAAGGATGGACGCGTGAGGATTTCTGACGATTTCAAGGTAACCGTGAATCCGGTGGCCACTCTGTAAAAGTACCCGATTCCCAGATCTGAAGACCTGTGGGCCATGCTGTCTAGGGGTAAGAAGTTCACCAAGCTGGATCTGAGAGACGCTTACCAATAAGCGATTCTTGAGCAGGACTCCAGGAAGTATGTCACCATCTAAACACATATCGGGTTGTTCCAGTACACCCGCATTCCTTTTGGTGTCGTCCGCTCCAGCTAGCTTCCAATGAGAGATGGAAAACTTGTTCCGAGGGCTGCCACACGTCACTCTATATGCTGATGACATCCTGGTCACCGGCACGACTGACTCGGATCATTTGCACAACCTTCGTTCTGTTCTCACTCACCTTTGTGATGTCGGACTGAAGTTGAGGTTCGACAAGTGTCATTTTTTTGTGCCGCAGGTTGAATACCTTGGGCCCATTATCAACCAGGAAGGGTTGTCTCCAGGCCTGAACAAAGTAGCGGCCATCCTTCATGCTCCTGCTCCTCGCGACGTCAAGCAGCTTCAGAGCTTCTTAGGATTGATTAATTTCTACAAACGTTTCCTTCCTAACCTGTCTGAACGCCTGCGGCCACTGCACTTGCTTCTTACTGACGGGAAAGAAATGGGAATAAAAAGGACCAAGAAGAGGCTTTTACCACAAGCAAGTACTTGAAGACGTCCGCTCCAGTTCTAGCTCATTTCAAACCAGAGAAGGCGGTGTGTCTAACTTGTGAAACATCACCATACGCGATTGGTGCAGTTCTGGTGCACCGTGAAGCAGATTGCCAAGAGCGACCCATTGCTTTTGCATCAAGGAGGTTGTCCAGAGCAGAACAAAACTACAGTCAACTTGACAAAGAGGCATTAGGCTTGGTCTGCGGGGGGAACGGTTCCATCAGTACTTGTGGGGGACTTCTTTTCAAGCTTTCACAGACCGCAAGCCGCTGCTCGGATTGCTGAGTGCCGACAAGCCAGTTCGTACACTTCACCTCGGCTTGTCAGGTCGGATCTCAAGCTTTCAGTACGGGCTGACCTAAAAACCAGGAAGGAATATAGGTCATGCCGACGCACTCAGTGGACTTCCAGGCGGCTGTCTTCGGCCAACTTCACTTGATGGAAACTGGATGTAGCGTCCAGCTTCGAAAAACTCGAGCTTCACCAAGAAGTCCCAAGACCTGGTCCACCGTCGGAAGAATATGGCGCTCTCGAAGCACCACCTTGTTCAACCTCGTGAGGTCGACGCAGATGCGATAGGCGCCGGACGGCTTGGGCACGACGACCATTCCCGCGCACCACGGCGTAGGATTTGACACCCGCCGGATGACGCCCTGGGCTTCCATTTTGTCCAACTCCGTCTTCACAACGTCGCGCAAGGGGATAGGAACTCTTCTAGGCACGTGAAGCGAGAAAGGAATCGCATCGGGCTGAAGGCGGATGATGTACTCTTCTTTGAGCTCACCCAACCCTTGGAACAACCGCGTCGGCGAAGGATCGTTCCTTCCTTGCTGGACGGCAGCCACCGGCTCGACGAACTTGACCACGCCAAGCGCCTGGATACCCGGAAATCCCAGGAGCGGAACGACCTGGGACCGGACCACGTAGAGCTTCTGCTTGGTCGTCCTGTTCTTCCATTCGAGCGTGGCGACGAAAGCCCCGAGAACATCCAAAGGCTGGCCCGCTGGACCGGTCAGCTGTCCGTCCGGCGGCTCGAGCCGCGCCGGAATCCCAGAAAATGTGCTGGGGATGACCGTGACCTCAGCCCCGCTATCGACCTTGAAACTCAGTGGCATCCCGTCGACTTTCACCTCAACGAACTTCGCCCGAGTGCTGCCGTCCGAACTGACGGCACCCAGCTCAACCGACGCGAGCCTCTTGCTGTGCCTCTCGAGCTTTGTTCCGGAGCGACATACCGCTGCGAAGTGGCCCTTCTTGTGGCATTTGCTGCAGAGTGCTCGGCTTGCAGGACACTCGGAACGCGGATGAAAGTTACGTCCGCAGAACCCGCACGGCGAAGAACCCGCATTGCCTACGGCAACGTTGCGCGCCGTTTTTGGGGGCGGTTCCCCGTGACTCTCGCCGCGTCGATGCTTATCGCCTTCGCTTCGGCAGATGCCGCCGAGGCTCCGGTAGAATCGCGAGTCCTCCGCTCCCTCTCGGCATCTTCAGCCTGACGGACTTGAATCAGGGCCTCTTCGAGTGTCAGTCTTGGATTGCGACAAAGCCTGTCTGACAACTTGACATCTCGAAGGCCGACCACGAAGCGGTCCCGTATCAAACGCTCCTCCACTTCGCGCGAAGGATAGTTGCATTTCTTTACAAAGTTTCCCAAAACCGTGAAAAAAGAGTCAGCCGACTCACCGGCTTGTTGGACGCGCCGATGAAAGCGTGCGCTCTCGTACAGTTCGTTGGCGGGATGGATGAAATAGCCGTCGAACTTCTCGGCGATGTGGTTGAATTCGCTGAAGTCCGCCTCTTCCACTTGCAGCGAGCTCAGGATGTCGCGTGCCTTGGGTCCCATGCAGTACAGCAGTGTCCGCACACGAACTTCGTCACTGGCGGCGTAGAGGCCTGATGCGTAGCAGTAGTCCTCGAATTGCTGCCGCCACTGTCGCCATGCTCCGGGGTTACCGAAGTCGAACTGCGGCGGCGGGCGTAGGCTTGGCACGCCCACTGTTACGGGTCCCGCCCCGGACCCTGCCGGCTTGCCTGTAGCCATGGTCTCCGAACTTCGCCGCGGCCGCTGCCGTAGGAGGCAGCCTAGCGAACCACTTCTGACACCATGTAGAGACCGGGACCAGACAGTGTCAGCTGGGCCGGATGGGCAAAGACCCGCGGCAGTCTTTATTTACAACATATATACAACACGTAACAGTGAGGCAGCGCCCTCTATGATAGTGTGTTAGAACTGTGTTAGTCGTGTTAAGAGCGACACCTGCCGGTAACCAACAACACTACACCCCCCTCTCCCCCTACCCCCCCCCCCCCCCCCACTCCGTCAAACAGCTGCGCGTACCGGTTGACGACGTTAGACCTCAAAACGCAACGGTAGGCCTAACTTTAGGAGTAATGTCCGGCCAGCGCATACCCGCGTCCCGCCCCCACCTCTCCGCTGCGCCGCCAGCAGTTCGGCTGGCTCCTTAGCAACTATGACGTCGTTGCTATGGGGTCACACGACGTATGGCCGCCAATGGGAATTTAGGTGCCGTTTTTCCACGGCTTCCCTTCATGGGACATTTATTGCTTTCGCATTTATAAGCGGAATATGGCCCTCATAAACGAAACGTCGAAATGCGATAGCCTTTCGACGTTTCACATATGAAGTAGTCGTGAGTGAATCTCCCCAGGGATACAGCCCAATCTGTTTTATCAGAGTTTACCTTTGCGTACTTGCTCCAGCGCGGCATTCCGGCCAACTTCTTACGAAATCTCATCTGCGGGGTGCTGGCGCTGAAAGTAAAGAGTGCCTCTCCTCCCGGCTTCATCAGCTTGGCGATGTTCTTGAGCGCCTGCTCCTGGTCCTTCAGCCAGTTGAGGAGGTGGAGCGCGTAGACGCGGTCGAAGAGCCCGTACCGCCCCACGAATTCAGATGGGTCGTCCGACACAATGTCGAGGGTGTCGTAGCAGATCTTTGGGTGGTAATAACGCTCCCTCGCATACCTCAGCATGTCTTCGGACGAGTCGACGGCGACGAGCCTTCGGCAAGGAGAGCACTGGGGCAGAAGCACGTCGCGCGTGATGTTCCCGGGGCCGCAACCCAGGTCCAGAAACTGTTGGTCCCCGGTCGGGCCGCTCGGAAACGACTCTTGAACGTAGCGCAGTATATCGGCAGATATAGAAAACCATTTCACAGCAGTTATGTTAGCGTACAACTCTGGCATCAGCGTGTATTTGGTGGGTTCGGTGTTTTCCATCGTGCCAGACTCAAGGCAGGAAGGATGGTAGATGCTAAATGGCAGTGTGACGGCCACAGGGTCTGAAATTAACTGAACGCTAGATGGGATCACACGTTGCAACTCTGCAAAAAAAAAAGAAAAATATGTAATGCGACGTCAGACCACATGTTTGTTTCCGGGAAGCTCGGCAGCCACATGTGAGCAAGCGGATGAGGCATACATGTTCGTCGTCCTTCGATGATCCGCTGCATAAATAGGGCACAATGACGTTTCATTTGAAACCGAGAACAGGTGTCGGGTAGGTAGTATGGTTTTTCTCGTATACGTATCCGGAATAGTGCCAGGTTTCATATGGCCAGAAGAGCTACACAAAAGCTTAAACGAGTTTTTTTTATCTAAACAAAAATTATAAGGCGGATCAAGGAATAATGTACAAAGTTCTGTCGGTTGTAAGGAATAATCTAAAACGATAACTCTTCAGAGTAACTTTTCTTAGAAATGCATGATGGTCGTCCCAATTCTTTTCTAAATGAATTCACTTTTTTCTTAGATGTCAAAAATAGATGTTTGGCATCCAAGGGTATCGGATGTCCAACATCCGATACCCTTGTTGTTCTCGCGGCATATTCGCAGCCTTGTTCCTAGGATTAATCGCAACTTTTCCTTATTATACCGGGTGTTATAGAGAAGACTTTCAAACGTCCCTAGAAATAAGGTGTTTGAAGGGAAGGAACAATCTATTTTCGGGAACAAACTGCCAGCCATGGAAGACGTCAGGAAATGCAACGAACTGTAATAAAATCATCTGGTGGGCTGGTTGACAATGCATCTAGTTAAATTTAGCACAAAGACAAGGAGGGATTAACGTGAAGACAGAGGCTACTTACAACTGGCATTTATTACTAAGTGCGAAAGGGAGAGAGAGATCACGTATTTAATTAATGAAAGGTTCACTCGTCTTAGGGCAGATGTTTCTGAAGTGGGAGGAAACGATTGTAATAACTGATGGGAAAGGGTAAGTGACTATGTGTAAATCTAGATGTTGTGATGGACCCCAGCGTCCCTGATGTAGCGGATCAGGGAGTCAAGGATTTTTTTTTGTGCTGCGGCTGTCCACTGAGATGCGTCCACACTTCAAGATTCGTGTGTCTTTTATCGCTGGGTAGCGAGTCCCATGCCTCCACTCTAAAATTGTCCAGACCCTTGCATTCCCAGAATACGTGTTTGGTTGTTATCACGGTTCCCTCTTTGCATGTCTTGCATGTTGGGTCCTCGTGGTCCTTCAGTCCGTTCGGATTCGTAATAAACGAACCGTCTCCCTTCTCATGTACCCAGGTGGTACCGGGTAGAAGACCCTTTAGGAACAGTTTGTTTCCTTCCTTGGATTGCTCGTCCATTTCATCTGGGTCTATTGACATTGCGTTTGTCATTTCTGCTCGAGAAGTATGTCCTGGCGCGGACCTAATGCTGCTAGCTGCCTCCGATGCGAACTGGAGAGCCCTCCCCTCTTGTTCCCCGGGATATCGTTGTGTCCGTTAGCCACTCGATCGTTATGTTGGAATACAGCTTCCTGAGCTCCTCCGCAATATTCTTGTTCTTCTTGACCGTTCTGCTTCTCGTTCTCCAGCTCCGGCAAGCTTTCAATGCCGTCTGAGAGCCTGTGAAGGTCCAGGCTCTGTTACCTGGGTAGATGTTTTCTCTGATGTCTTTGGCTTCGGCTAAAATTGCTCACTGTTCAGCCTACTTAACCGAGGTCTGCGTTGGGTGCTTCTCTGACCAGGTCATCTCCTTCGCAAGGTCAACAAAGGCTGCTGCGCGAGACCCGTCGTCCTTCGCGGCATCCGTGTATCATATTTTCTTACATTAGATGCTCTCCGCAAGCCATTGGACGTGTTTCTTGGCTGCGAAGTTTCTCTGTTTGGCTTTTTGTCCCTTGTCCCTTTTGGCTTGTGATCAGTTATTTCTATATCTTGCCATGGTGGAGAAGCTTTCTCAATCGGGGGCCTACCTTCCGTGGCGTAGACTAGGGTTTCCAGTAGTCTTCGGCCGTGTTCAGTTTTTCGAGGAGTTGGAAGTGTGCGATATGTTGTGACTGCTTTGTCCTCTATCTTGTTCATTCCCGCGTATAATTTTAGTTAGCCGAGGGGTCTGTATCTTGGTAGACCCGTTACCACTTTCATTGTTTGATTGTTCAGTCTTTCGATCGGCTTCTACTGAGCCTTGGTGAGGTTCACTCAGTTGCAGCTGTAGAGCGCTCTGGATGTAAGGAGGGCTTCTGCCGTGGTCTAGATTGCTTTTTCGCCCCCCCCCCCACGATTTACTTGTTGTCTTACGAATAAGCTCCATGCCCTGTCCCATACCTTCTTAAGTTCAGGTAGCCATTTTGTACTCCTAGTTGTTTCTTCAAATGTAACTCGAAGGATTTTTATGCTCGGGTGGAATTCTATTTTTTTCCATGAGTCGAAGCTACCAAGTTAAAGAAAAACATTGTAGAAGTACTGACTGTTAAATTATGATGACACGCGAATATAAGAACATGGAAATCCAGTAACAGCGGGGGTCTTAGCGATAAAAAATGACCATGAAAAACAAAGTGAGGGAAGAGATGATTATATGTCCAAGCTTGATGGCTGGTTTACACATATGCGTCGGCCGCACCCGCACTCTCCGAAACGACAGCGACCCCCAGTACAATGGGAAAACCGTGGTTTTTGTTCTGAATGGCGAAGACTTTTCCTGGTGACCATGTCACAATTCTTATCATTCTGTCACTTGGGCCGCCTCAAACTCGCCGTCGGAGTCAGACGGACACAGATCAAGGAATTGCCGTTCTTTCTCCGATAGGGCCAGGGACGGAGGACTGATGCATACATTTCCTTTTTAATAATAATGTGCGCCTCGAAGATTTTCTACCTTTTTCCCCTTGAAATGCTTTAAGACTTATGTGCTGTTGAGCAATGGGGTGCATTGGCAGTCCTGAACAAGCACTGCTTGATGTCCCGCAGGTAAAGCCTTCAGGGCTAGGTCATGCTGTCTCGTCGTCTTTTCTCTTCGTCTTAGTCCTTTTCTGTTTTCCGCGCTTTACATTTCAGAACTATGAACCAACTAGTCCAGCTATCCACTTTGCTGCGGCATAGTCACCGGGAAAAGCGTTCGAAATTCAGAACATGAACCACGGCTGTCTTGTTGTCTTCAATCTCGCAGTCGTTTTGGATAGTGTAAGTTCGGTCGACGCAGATGTGTAAGCCAGCCATCAAGCTTCGACCTATACCCCCTCTTTGTTTTTTATCGGTAATCCCTCAATCTCTAACGCCACTCCATTTTCCTTCAGTTCAGTTTTATTAACTCAAAGGTGCTCAAGAGAGCACTTTGCATGAGGGGTGCGAGGGGGGGGGAGCGGAATCTAGAATAAATTACACAGCAATAAATAGATAATCAAAACTAAAAAAATAACACTGAACGCACTTCACAAAAATAATTCACACGTTTCAGATAATTTTTTTTCGTGTTTTCTTTTTTACAGTTTTGTGAACAATGTGCGTGGGCAGTGAGTTTCAGTCGGCAATGGCAAGAGAAAGTAGAAAGAAGGGTATGATCAAGGCACTTGGAAAATAAGATAGCTTCTGGAGATGTAGGCTGCTAAACACAGATGATGAATAGTAGATACCATGAAAGTCAGTACTGCTATCTCTTTGTCTCACTAATAAACGCCAGTTGTAACTAACAGCTGTAGCCTGTCTCCATGTTCTTCCTCCCTTGACTTTGCTCTAATTTTAACGGAATTGAAAGAAACATTCTAATTAAAATGTAATGGCCTGCAGTGTTTTAATAACTATTTTAATTAGTAGCAATGAACAGGTAATCCTAATTACAAACCTGCCCAGCGTCATCGAAAACTTTAAAATATTATATTATTGGACGATCTGAAGCACGTGAAAAACGCGTGAGTGCGCTAAAGTTGCCACTTGTGAGGCAGGCGCCAAGCCGACGATGCGAAAAAGCGAATGATAAAAAATATCATCCGGATTTTCGTATAACGTTTCAGTGAAATGCGGACGCACACGGATATAGTAGGGTCCAATAATGTATCTCAGCTATCGCTGTGATTCCATTGTGAATTCATACAGGACTGCTACTTTTTTATTTATATTTATCAAGATAATATAAATGCAGATATGGACGAGACTAACCTGCAGGCGGCTATTCCATTATCATACTAAACTACTCTTTAAATGCATATAAAAGGAGTGCATATTCAAACGCTCTTATAAACTTCAGCAGATTTGTGGTGAAAACATCATCTAATATTGCCACGCGCGTCGCCGAGCGAGCGCGTGCGTGGCCACAAGGTTGCCGCGCTTGACTGTCGCGCGGACTTGGCGTTCTCGTAAGTTCGAGAACATTCTCGTCTGGTCGAGTTCCGAATGTTCTACGCGCCGAAAGTTTTACGCCGAATGTTCCAGAAACCCCCGAGGGTACATAAGGGACTCCGCATAGCGAGTGGAGTCAGTCTCGCCCCAGCGTTCGATCCTGCTGTTACGCCGATTTCGACGCCCGCGGTGCTCTGTTGTTATCATCTGTTCACTTTTGTTTTGGGCACAATTTCGCCCCATTAGACTTTTAAGTTTCCCCAGTTATTCTGTGTTGCACCTCGTCATTCCTAACATTTTGGTGAAGGTGGTGGGTAGACGCATGTCCGCGCAGCGCACCCCTCTGTGGACCCGCAGTGCAAGTCCGACCCGACGCCCCCGAAGAGCCAACGGAGAGAGGACCGAAACCCGATCAAGCCGCCGCAACCAAGACCTACCCCCGGAATTAGGACTCTTGCCACAGAAGACAAAGCAGACAATGAGGCCGACGGTGGAAAACCAGTCGTCGCAGACCTCTACCGCTCCATCCGTCGTCTTCATGCCTGTCGCCCCACGCAATCCGACGTCATTCCATGGTGAGGCCCATGAGGATATGGAGGACTGGCTTCGGCATTATGAACGCATAGCCCGTCATAACGGTTGGACTACGGAACTGCGCTTCCAAGATCTCTGCTTCTCCCTGGAGAGAACTGCAAGAAACTGGTTCGAGAAACATGAGGATTCGAGACGTCGTGGGACACCTGCGTCACCGAGCCAAAGTGGACATTCATGAATCAGCATCGTAGGCAGCGGGCGGAAGATCTTCTCCAGTCGAGGTTTCAAGCACCAAGTAAGGCCTCACCGGCTTTGTGGAAGATCTTCTGCGGCTGAGTACCCGGCGGTCTTGTCCGCAGCCCTGCGGCAACAGTCGAAGGTTTCGTCGCCGAGGCGACAAACATCGAACGTGCTCTTCAATCACGGGACTCCCACTACCAGCGACTTCCCGGCGTCGCTGCCCTTTCGCCTTCTAGCTGCGACAGCCCGGATCTTTTCGAGATCATCCGGACGTCGTGCGGGAGGAAATCCAAAAGTCTACCTGCCGCCGCAAGCCCAGCCTCGCCCTCAATCGCGGTGATTGTCCGGGATGAAGTTGTTCAGGCGCTGCAGGCAGAAGTTTTCGTCAGCGCCGGCCCCGAACAATCGAGGCTGAGCTACGGCGCAGCTACCCGGCGACCACCGCCACTTATTCACCAGCACACTGCGCCACCGTGATGTGATCCTCCCGCTGCGCAGCACGTCCGCCCAGAGCAACCTTCGCCGAGGAAGACGGGCGTCTGGAGGACGGCAGACCGCCCCCGCTGTGTTACCACTGCGGGGAAGCCGACCATGTGTACCGCCGATGCCCATACCGCCAGCTCGGACTTCGTGGGTTCGCACCAAGCGCCCCCGCCCAAGGAGTGGGGAACGACCGAGGGACATCGAGGAGTTCCTGCGCCGGCCACCATCCCCTGGACAAACTAATCGACGGCGCCAGCAACTTTCAGCGTGTCATGGACGCCGTGCTGGCAGGACTGAAGTGGCAGTGCTGTCCCGTCTACCTCGACGACGTTGTAGTGGTTTCCGGCGAATTCGACGAGCACTTGCGACAACTCCGAGCTGGTCTCGAAGCCATACGGACCGCCGGACTCATCCTCAAGCCGTCAAAGTGTCGGTTTGCCTATTGCGAACTGAAGTTCCGAAGTCACATGGTTAGTAACAAAAACGTTCGCCCTGACCCAGAGAAGACTCGCGCCGTCGCTGCCTTTCCAGCGCCAACAGACAAGAAGGCCGTGCGAAGGTTCCTTGGACTTTGTCCTTACTATCGGCGCTTCGTTCGAGATTTTGCAAGAATTTCCGCACCGCTCACAAACCTCACAAAGGGCGCCGAGAAGTTCGAATGGGCCGACGAGCTGAAGCGACGACAGCAGACTCCGCCTCTTCTTTGACATTTTGACCAGGATACGGAAACCGAGATTCACACAGACGCAAGTAACGCAGGGCATGGCGCGGTACTGGTTCAAGTGCAAGAAGGCACCGAGCGCGTCATTGCCTACGCAAGTCGAACATTGTCCAAGGTGAAGAGAAATTACTCCACGACCGAGAAAGAATGACTTGCTGTCGTCTGGACAACCACGAAGTTTCGTCCGTAGTTAGAGACCCTTCTGCGTAGTCACGGACCACCGCTCTCTCTGCTGGCTTGCGAACCTCAAGGACCAGTCAGGAAGCCTCGCTCAATAGAGTGCCCGACTACAAGAGTTCAACATGACCGTGGTCTACAAGTCAGGCCGCAAGCATAGCGACGCCGACTGCCTGTCCAGAGCTCCCGTCGAAACACCTTCCGTCAACAGCGACGACGGTGACAACGAGTGCTTCCTAGGCGCAGTGAACACCGACGACATGGCACGAGGTCAACGAGTCGTTCCTGAGCTGCGCGCACGAGTAGAGCACCTGGAAGGGCTCGGGAGTATCATCCCACGTGTGTTCTAACGAGTCCTGGTGACCTTCGCCATTCGACAAGGTGTACTCTACAAGAAGAACTTCGGGGACAACTCGCCGTGGCTGCTGGTAATTCCGACCGACCTTCGGGAGGAGATCTTTCAGGCATGCCACGACGACCCGACGTCCAGACACCTTGGTTACAGCCGGACACTGGCCCGTATTCGTGAAAAGTATTACTGGCCCAAGCTCCCCAAAACCGTCCATCTATACACACGATCATGCCTCGAATGCCAGCGACGCAAGAAACCCCCGACGAGGTCGGCCGGACTCCGGCAGTCAATTCTTCCGCAAACAGCACCCTTCCAGCAGATCGAAACGAATCTACTTGGCTTTTTTCGCCGTCGACGTCGCGAAACCGCTGGATCATCGTCGCCACAGATTATCTCGCGCGGTACGCCGAAACGAAAGCCCTTCCTTCCGGGACTGCTGTGGAAGTCGCCAAGTTTTTTTATTGAATCCATCGTCCTCCGGCATGGCGAACCCGAAGTCCTGATCTCAGACCGTAAATCCTCGTTCATGGCCCAGCTGACACAAGAAGTCCTTCGTCTCAGCCACACCAGCCATCGGCGCACTACGGCGTACCACCCGCAGTCGAACGGGCTGACGTAAAGACTCTACAAGAACATAGCCGACATGATCTCCATGGACGCGTTGATGTGGAGCACAACGACATGGGACGAGGTGTTGCGGTACGTCACATTTGCCTACAACACGGCCGTGCAAGAGACCACCGGGGTGACACCCTTCCAATTGGTTCATGGTCGCAAAGTAACGACAATGCTGGACGCGATGTTACCTCACGAACCGGCTGTCGACGGAAGCGACGACGCCCAGGTGGTTGCCCAACGGGCAGAAGAAGTCCGTCAGCTCGCCAGACTCCGGAGTCAAGCCCAGCAACGTGTCGGCACTGGCCGCTACAACCTTCGTCGTCGGGACGTCCACTTCCAGCCCGGAGACAGGGTGTGGGTGTGGACACCGATCCGCCGCCGTGGTCTCAGTGAAAAACCGCTGAAGCTCTACTTCGGACCCTACAGGGTGCTTCTTTGACTCGGGGATCTGAACTACGAGGTGATGCGCGACGGAACACGCACTTCATCACGCCGCCCTTCACGACCGGAAGTCGTCCACGTCGTACGCCTCAAGACGTACTATGATGGATAGGACTATGAATTGCGTTTTGTACTACGCTCGATAGGATTGTGTTGTACAAGTCCCCGTAGTTTGCCATTATTTTTGTTTGTTTTGCTGTTTTTCCCGGCACGTCGCATCAAGACGATGCGCTTTTAAACGGGGGAGTGATGCCACGCACCTCGCCGAGCGAGAGCGTGCGTGGTCGAATGGTTACCGCGCTTGACTGTCGCGCGGAAGGTCTAAGTTCGATTCCAGTCAGCGGAATGTCCTTTTATTTATTTTTTAAACTTGGCGATCTTGTAAGTTGAAACACATTCTCGTCTGATCGAGTTCCGAATGTTCTACGCGCCGAAAGTTCTACGTCGAATGTTCCAGAAACTCACGAGGGTACATAAGGGACTCCGCATGGCGAGCGGAGGCAGTCTCGCCCCAGTGTTAGATCCTGCTGTTACGCCGATTTCGACGCCTGCGACGCTCTGTTGTTATCTTCTGTTCACTTTTGTTTTGGGCACAAGTTCGCCCCATCAAACGTTTCATTTTCGTCAGTTATTCATTGTTTCACCTCGTCATTCGTGACAATATATACAAATTATTCGGACGAAATTTGTGATCATCAGTTACTTGTTTGCTCAAGAAGATGAGGCGCCGTATACCGCCAATGATCAGTCGTGTTTTTCAAGTGAAACTCAGGTTGGGATTCATCCTCTTAGCAACAAGATGATGCTCGTGCCACGCACACCGCTGAATAGAACTCTGATGATTCCGACAGTCTTAATACGTGCTAAAAACAATTCCTCCGCCCAAATTTACAAAGAAAACGTTGCGGCGGAGTAAAGCTCACATTTCTGACATCACAAGATGAGTCACCCTACGACATGGGGTCTCCTAACAACATAAAACCTATGAATTATCAAATAAAAGGTAATTAGCAACATCCACCGAGCATCAGTTTACCAAAAGAAAGCCCCTGACAGATCAAGCGCTGTGTATTGAGCTTCCTATAGGTCATAATATGACGAAGTGTCTGCGAAAATATTCCGACAGATATTTAATTTTATTTGAAACACCGAAGGGCTTTTTCAGGCCCTGGCATGTTGCAGGCAACAATAGTTTGATAAACCAGGACGCATCAATATAAAATAACACAGTAAAAAACAATAATATCTGACACAATACATCAGTACATAACGAAAAGGTATACAATACATTATAATAATGTGTATGTAAAATATACAGTTAGTGTTAAGAGAAAAATGCAGCAATGACATTAATGCGATGAAATACTGACAGTTTTCACAACATTCAGCCAATGTATGTATTATACAAAAAAGGTGAATAATTTTGAAATATTGCCAGGCGCGTCGCCAAGCGAGCGCATGCGTGGCCGAATGGTTACGGCGCTTGACTGCAACGCAGAAGGTCTAAGTTCGATTCCAGCCAGCGGAATGTCCTTTTATTTATTCTTTCAATTTGGCGCTCTCGTAAGCTCGAGACCATTCTCGTCAGATCGAGTTCCGGATGTTCTACTAGCCGAAAGTTCTACGCCGAATGTTCCAGAAGCCCACGAGGGTACATAAGGGACTTCGAATGGCGAGCGGAGTCAGTCTCGCCCGAGAATCCTGCTGTTACGCCGCCATTGACGCCCGCGACGCTCTACCGTTATCTTCTGTTTCCTTTTTGTTCTGGGCACAAGTCCGCCCTAGTAAACGTTTAGTTTGTTCAGTTATCATCGCCTCGTCAATTGTCATTCGTGACAATCCCACGTGGCGAATAAATGACACTATGGTTAATTAATTTTCAGGGAATACTTAGTCAAGCCATCCACGAGCGACCGAGTTTTGGAACATTTGATTAATTCTTCTGGCAATAAAGTTCTGTGTTCAATGCTGTGAGCGAAGAAAGAATATTTGAATTTATGATTATTGTTGATATACGGTTTCATGATCTTAGTGTAGTTAGTTTAATTAGAGTGACCGCACTCTTTTTTAAATAATAATCGCAGTCCAATTTATGGTGACCTTAATGAAGTTGAAAGGTAAACTTTAAGCGCGATTTCTTTAGTCTAAAACCAAGAGTTTGACATTCCAATGGCTCAGGCTCATCGGTCATGCACTATCATGGACCAACTAGCTCAGCTCTAAGGCAACACAAGGTCATGCTCTAGGCGCGCTTATATTTTGAAAAGATAAATCGCATTCTCTGAATTTTCTGGATGCAGTATGATAGATTTAGTTAATGAGGGCCTAAATCAAGGCTCGCGCGTTTTAGTGTAGGTCAAGTTAAATACGTATGGGTGGTTAACTTGCACTGCTTTGTGTTTCTTAGCTGTCTCCTCAAAAAGCCCAGCTTTCGGTGAATGGTATTGCAAATGTAATTAAGATGTGCGTCCCGCTTTAAGTCACGTGTTATTTAAAATCCTAGCCCTAGTGAAAAATCCATTTGTATGAAATATTTATATGTGTCCAATAAACACATACGAATTTACAAGATACCTAACAACATATAAGAACGATATGAGGACTATATAAGATATATAAGAAGATATCATACAAGAAAAACTTGTCAGAAGTTTCTGATATGGTTGGTATATCAAATCAAATGAGTTTGTTTCCACCTTGTAAAAATACAGATGGAGGGGTTGTGGAAAAAGCTGCGCTTAGCAGCTTGACGCGCCCACAGTCCTTGTATTAATGGCAACTAAGCAGCACTGCGGTGGGAAGAATGAACATGCGTAAATAGGAGAATGACAACGAAAACGCAAAGGTATCTAGGCATACAAAACAAAAATCATACTCCCATGGTTACATACATTTCACGGAGTTCACTGTACTTACAGGCGAATAAATCAAAATACATAAGCTGAGTAAGCTTATGTATTTTTTCAGGAACTTCTTTTTTATGGATTATTGTAATTTCTACCGATTTCTGGTAATTAACATTCGTTCCCCATTCCAGTACCATTTCGTTAGAGCATTTATTCACGACTTCAAAATTTTTGATTGTTCTGCTCGGATATTTTTTAATACATAACGCAGTCGTCCGCAAAGTGTGACCTTTACTGATGGATGAACATTTATGCCTTTGTCATTCACATAGATGAGAGACAACACGTGTGCAAGCACAGAACATGTGGCTCACCAGCATATGCGTCAACTGAACTTCAGCACTGTCCACAAACTTCAAGAAACTGCTCGCGCGCACTCAGATATACCCTTATCAAGGGTACAAGTTGGGTATTAATACCGATAGCGTAAAATAACATATTGGCTTATCGTGAGCTACCTTATCGAATACTGTCTAGAAATTAAAAAAACTGTAGTATTCGTTTGACCTATGTTTTTAATCATCTCATTAAGATCACACGATATCACACCTTGTTGCGAAACCGTAGAAACACGAACTCTAAATCCATATTGATTAGAAAAAAAAGTGGTTATTTTCTTCTATGTAAATCCTGATGTGTTACGTATTATGTTCGAAGAGTTTACAGCTCATGGAGATAAGTGAAATAGGCCTACAGTCTTTCAACTGCAACTTGTTTCGAGTTTTAGGTATTGTAATGACTTTAGCTAGTGGTCACCCTGTTGGCACTTGAGAGCGCAGAAGAGATACTCTATTTGTGATGGTTGAATATTTTGCAATTCATTCTACATATCTTTTCAGAAAGAAGTTACTTATGTTACTCGGCCCTGGTGCTTTTTAAGCGTCGATAGTAAATAGTAGGGACAGAATACCTCGCTCCCTAACGCTAAGTTGAGGCATATTCGAATGAACGTTTAAAGCTATTTTATGAGGGAACATCATAATCTTTTTCCGCTGTAAACCTTTACTGGAAATATGTATTAAATTCATGTGCCATTTCAACCTCATCTGTAAACGTAACATCTCCGGAAGTAATCTACATTATTATTTGATAATTTAAAAACAGTGCGCATAAAAGACGTCAACTAAGAAAGAAGAGTACAAGACAGAGCGCTGAACTATCAACTGAACATATATTTAAGATACGGCTATTATTATATCTGTTTCTCGCAACAAATTGCGCAAGAACAGTTGCGGTCCTTTTTCAAATAGCCGGGAAATGCTTTAGAAAAATAAAAACTATCCTCTTGCTTCTTTTTTCTTCGAGTTTAACTGTTACACTAGTTGTGCTAGTTCGAGGTTTTTTTATCAACTGTTTACGTTTTAGTTTACGTTTTTTACCTATAATGTACGAAATGTTCCTTGGGTTTTGCCTTCTGTTGGTTTTAGTCTTCAGTTGTATAAAGTTGCCCTCGCAGTACGCTATTATTGTTTTAAAACTGTTCCACAACTCATTGGCATGCATGCATTTTTCAAATTCATCCAGCGACCTCTCGTGATAATATATTACTAACTCATCCTCACTATGCCAAACACCCTTATATATAACTTTGTTAACCTCATGTTCATTTTCAGTACAAAGTGCCGAGTAAGACAGCAAGACTGACTTATGATTCGAGATTCCTTCACGAATAGATACACTCCATTTAAAATCAGTGGTGTTAAGGAATACTAGGTCGAGTATAGATCCACCTTTCTCGTTCATTCTCGTCACTCCTGTAACAAATTGTTCTCAACGCAGTACTCATAAGACGTTCTACGTGTTGATCATGACAATTACTTTATTGTCTCTTTGCACCAGTTTATATTTGGAAAGTTAAAGTCACCGGCAGTAATAAATTTGGTACGGTTATTTACGTGTTCTCCCTATTAAAAAAAACACCTTTTAGTTCTGATGTCTTATGGGATCCTACTATCCTAGTAAAAAAGGCATTTGTATGAGAAATTTTTTGTGTCCAATAAACACATCTGAATCATACAAGATATATAAGAAAATATAGGTACTATAAAAAAACTGTATAAGAACATATAAGAACTATATAAGGTATATAAGAACATGTAAGAACCATATAAGAAACCCATAATAGACTTTTCACAAGTTTATTATATGTTCCTAAATATCTTATATAGTTCATATATGGTTCTTATATGTTCTTATATATCTTGTATGATTCATATGTGTTTATTGTACACAGACATTTCTCATACAACTGAGATTTTTCAATAGGGTAAACCTTCACGTCTTCCGCGTACCACACTTCAGGCGTCAGACTTTAGGACTTCAGACTTCAGCACTCGACTTCAGACTTCGGCTCTTTTGACTTCCGCACATCAGACTTTACCCCTTCAGCCTACTATGCAGCTTCCCGGAAAGTCGCGACAGACCAAAATGTCTCTAAAGCCTTTACTCCAATACGGGCGCAGGCAGCTGTAGACTAAAGCTATGAGACCAAATAGAGACAAAGTTCTCTGTCGCAAAACTATTTCAAGGTACAATGCCGCTGCGTTCATATTTGATATGTACGGTAGCTCAACTAATAAGACCGAGCAGGGGTCCAAATGCGCTTCAGGGGATGGGCGCGATTCTACAGAGACGGGCCCTTCGACCCCGACGCACACATAGCCACAGCCGCAGCAGTGTCGACACACTTCGGAGCACGAGGAGTGGGGCGCCTCTTCTTTGCATCTTCAGTGACGGCCGAGCGGGCAGCGCTGCGCCGGCACTGCCCTTGACTGAAGTAGAGAGTCCACCCAAGCGCCTAGTAATCCACAGCGACTAAAAGGTGGCCGACCCAGCTCGCCAACCTAGACCTTGCACCACCGTTCGACAGAGCGGGGGCAAACGGGACGAGCATATTACAACGCCAAGAATGGAGACTGGCTTTCCAGTGGCTGCCGGCCCACTGAGGCATTGGAGAGGATGAGGAGGCGGATCGCCTGGCGGCTTCGGTCAAGGGCGACGACGATTGCCCTACCTCCAGCATGGCTGCGTTCTCGGACGCACGACTCCTGGTGAGGAAGGCCACCCGTGTGCGCCACCCAGAGCTGGAAAACGGCCCCATGACGCCCAGACTCCTGAAGAATCTGCCGAGGTGAGCTGCCGCAGTAGTGCACAAACTTTGCAAAAACAGCGCCTTCACTCCAGTTCACATGGCCCGCTGGATCGCCGACAGAGGCAGCCTTTGCCTGCGCACTGGTGAAAAAAATGCGGATGACACGACCATCGTCTTGTGGTGTGACCACTTGTCCCACGTGCAAGCGGAACTCAGGCGAAAATACACTGCCCTGGGAGTAACTACAAACTGTTTGGAGGACGTCGTAGGCCGCGAGGTCCATCAGCCTCAGCGTCGCTCAGGGCCATGGCATATTTTCTCCCGCGAACACTGCGCCAACAGCGAAGCAAAAGCAAAGACCTTCCCCAGACCATTGCAGTTGGGACGATTGAATGCCAAGACAACTTTACATCGCAGGGCGTCCTCTCAGTCGCTCGCTGGTAAAACCCGACTAGTTCACCTCTCAGGGAACCGCGAATTCCGCAGGCCATCGTCACTAACGCAGCCGCCCCTCTCCAGGAGAAAAGGGCGATCGTGCGACATTCGCTGCGGCCGCCCGTTACAAAATAGCCACGCGGCTTCCCCGACGCATATATCCTGAATTGTCACGTGATCTCTCCCACAGACCCCTTAAAACGATTTTGATGGATGCTTTCGTTTCACAGAAAGGATTGGGACAGAACCCAGAACACGAAAACAAAACTCTCCAGCGTGAGGAATTATTCCGCGAAGGAACGTTTGAAAGCCACAATATTATGCCTGCAACTTGTCAATAAATGCCATTTTCAACACTTCGTTTCTAAAGTCACAATCACGCGCTGTAAGGCCATGGTTTTGTAAACACTGCAACGCTGTATATACGCAGACGCTGGTAGCAAAAGTAAGACAAAGTCAGCAATACGTACGAGCCCTCTATAGTCTGCTCGTCTTCGCATATGGCACGATAATCGGACCGGCTTTGATTGCTACGTTGCAGGGCGCGTGGATCGGCCGCTGGGTGGCTAACTTGCGCCGCCGAGTTCAAGGTGCGAGGTTGTTTGATAAAACCAACTTGAAAGACTTAGATCTGTTTCTGAAAGGGGCGGCAATGTGTAGGCATCATTTGCACTCAACGAGTCTCGATTGAAGCAATATTCGCTTCCTATTGGGTCTACAGGTTGGAGCAATGAGCGCAGCGACAAATGTTTTCGCACTTGGGTCATCGATGCGCACTACCAATGAACACGGCATGTTTAAACACTCCCGTCTTTGGGTAATTTATTTTAGGGACTTCCGATAAAATTTAATGGGTTTCAGAGACCCTTTAAATCGACCCTGAAAGGCCACACATATCTTTTAGAACAATCCTGGAGGGCCCCACACCTTTCAAAATTATCATATATGACCGCACATACCCTCTAGTGGAGACTTGTGGGCACATTAGACTTTTCAGGATATCCTAATAGGCCTCTCAGACCCTCCCAGAAAACCCAAGTTAGGCCTCACATTTTTACAGCGGAGCTGCTAAGGGCAAGTTTCCCCAAGATCGTGTCCCGCGTAAAGAAATGTCGACACAAAACTCTGGTTGCCGCCGTCGCTCATAGATGGCAATAGCTGTCCAGAGTGTTGTGTTTGCCGGTTGTCCGCTTGCCGCCATCGCTCATAGATGGCGCAACCATTCGAACCTTTCCACTCTGGCTTGCCGACTTGCGGCCGGCCATTATTTCGTTCCCACCATAGTACAGCTTCGCTGGTCTTCCTTCTTCACCAAAATGGAAAGGGTAAACGTTTTTTTTTAATAGGGCTGCTTCGCGGTCTGGCACTACTTCTAGAACATCAACAAAGCGGTTGGTTTACGGTAAACGGCACCTACCAAAAACTGAGTTGAACCGAAACTTATCTTGCACCACACGGACTCTGTGTCTGGAAGCTCGTCAAAACAATATACTCAATTCCTTTCTTAATTACAAATACCCCCCCCCCTTGATTACCGGTCCCTGCGTATAATTGAATGTGAAGGTCCTGGATCGCTTAATTCCAGGATGAATCCACGTGTCGGTTATTATGAGCACACGTGGATCATAAGAATACAGCATACGAGGGGCGTTCATAAAGTTCGTATTATCGGCACAAAAAATTAAAGAAAACAGAACAAAACAGGCATCAACATGAGCGCGCGTCCCTCTAGTTTCCGCACAGTATAAACATTGGATGCTATAGTAGCTCGGAACGCCGCTAGGGAGGCGAAACAAAAATGGCACCGCCCGTCGGTGCCAAGCACATGCAGTGATCCGTTTTTTTCATTTGAAGGGAAGCAATGCCAAGGATATTAATTCCGATCTGGGATCGTTGTTCGGGGACAACGCCCCAGTCTACGACACGTTTGGTTAAATGGCACAGACGCTTCTAGTGTGGCCAAATAAGAGGAAAGCATTTCAAGGACGGCGACCAAGTGATTGCTGAAGTGGAGTGATTCCTGAACACCCAAGACGAGGAGTTCTATAACAATGGCCTCCGGCATGTGGTTCCATCGCTGGGAAAAGTGGGTAACTATTGGTGGCGAACATGTAGAGAAAGTCTCAACTCCTACTCCGAGTTTGATTGCTGAATCTCTATTCTTTCGTAACGATAATACGAACTTTATGAACGCCCCTCGTATGTGCTAGTTCTACGATTTTCTTAGCAATACTTAGGGTTTCCAGTTTTATAGGCTTCAGCTCTTCGGTTATGCTTTTCTGAAGTTGTCACGCAGTGGTATTGGTTTCTTGCTCATCTCATCTCGAAGTGGAAACGCGACCAGACTTGACTCTTTTGTTTTACACTTCATCCTAGATATGCCACTCATCGTTTACCTTCACCTTGTTGTACACGAGTGTTAGTTTATCTGTGTGGATTGTGTTGTGTTTAGCACCCTTCCACAAATATTTTCTGGGTTTGACGGGTAGCGTAGGAAACGTGTTTCGATACTGAAAGGCTGCGACCCTTAAGCTCACTGCAATTGCTAAATATATATTTTTTCGCTGAAGTCATAAAACTTGACTACGAGGGGGCGATTCCTTTCTTTAATCTATTGCCCAATTTGACGGATTCGTTCGATCGTTTAGCAGCAACACCGAGCATATCTAGAAAAATCTTTTTGACAACATTTTGATCAATTTCTTTAATGTTTTAATTTGCTTCCTTCTGTACCACGAAAATCTATCTTCGAGGGTCCAGTTCTTCATTCCAAATTTTGAACATGAGTTTGCAATTCTGAGACGTTTTGGTCACAAGCATCAACCTTTTCAGCCACGGCGTTTATTTTAGGCACTCTGACTTCAATGGCCGCTAGTCTAGTGTGCATTACAGTCATTGTAGCTTCCGCACGGGATTGGTTCTTCCTGCTTTCGTTTGTGTAGTCAGAAAAGGTGCTTTGCAAAGCTTGAGTGATTTCTCACAGCTCAGGGTTAGTGCGATAAGGGTGTGTTTCAAGGTCCCCACTTAATAATGAAAACATTTGTTGCATTTGCGCACATCTTTTTTTAAAGAGACGAAGTAACACTTGAGGGCGTGGCACGCACATCAGGAAGTAATTGTTGCTTATTTTACCACAAGGCAAGGAATGATTACTAACCTGTACAATAGAGATGATCGGATAAGACTCCCACACCTTGACTACCCTGTCAAGCCCAATCAAGTTTCTTTGGGTTGCGCTGTCTTTTATAACCGGCGCTTTGAGTGATCATGTCCAATCGGAGGCGATGACTGGTCGCGAAGGACTGTGGGTTGCGTCTTTTTCCGGAAAGATGTAGATTGTGTCTCGGGGGGCTGACGTGGCCTGAAATCTAAGCAGTAACTCTTTTTAGTGCTCTCATTTGCTTCCTCATGTACACCGAAAATGGCAAGGTTGTTCCTCTTGCCTTTATCTTCTGAGGTTCCAATTCTTTGCTCCAACTTTTGAGCATGAATGTGCAGTTCCTAGGCTTTTTGGTCACAAGCCGAAGACGAACAGATTAAACATCCATATCTCCAGGTTTGTGTCAAGCCCAAGCCGTGTGCAGATGAGAAAACCGAGCAGATCAGGGTGAATAACAATATTGTTTTTTTACTGTGAAATCATAGCTTCAGACATTAATAGAAAGCCGGATCATTGTGGTCTTCTGTTGCACAGTGGACTCAATAAATAGGGTTGCGTGTATTTGGTATATACCAAGTCGTTACGAAAAGAAGGACCCAAAGTGGTTTTATCAAAATCGAAAAAAATAAAGGTCCGAATTGGAGCTGAATAAGAATAAAAACATAAGACTTATGGAAAGGAGTTTCTATGTTGATCTTTTGTTATGACCGGGTAAACTGCTCGCGCTTAACTGTTTCAAGGCAGAATTGAACAGTGAAGACAGTTGGAATAAAACATACTTATATACATTTATAATAGCGCGCGATCTATATCTGAAATGCGTTGAAAACAGAAAATTATTTAGAAATACAAATCCAGGAATAGACCTTTAGGAGCAGAAACACAATTACTTCAGAACATTTCTTTAAAAACACTGTTCAATGAATTCTCGTACTAGGAGAAATGGTTCGGTGCACCCGCTAGTGTATACAAAACAAAAAGGGAGGTACAGCCTAAAGCAAGGGTGTAACACTTACCCCCTTAACCTTTTGATGCCCAAAACTACTTGAAATACTGGAGACCTAGAAATTCGATGTGGTTTTACAACACACAAAATACCAAAAACCTAATCTCAGAAGAAAGCAAAAAACGTTTTTTTGTTGTAATTATGTGTTTTTAAATGTTGATTGTGAGCAACATTGGACATTTGCAGCATTATTTTATATCCAATAACTGGAAGCGGTTACGACCTTAAAGAAGGCACAGGTGCACTTCCCATTGCACACAGTAGAGACATTTGTAACGAGATTTCATATATTTGCGCCTGGTTTTCTTCTCAAAGTTTCAAGGTATGTGGTGCATGCCATCACACCTTACACCTCCTGCCGGTTTTGGCTTTAAAGGACAAGTGACCTGTTTTGAAGATGCAATTCGGTTCGTTACTGCTATCCGCAGGTATCCTCGCCCTTGCGGCAGGGGGCGCTAAATTTATTGAGGCGGGAATGGCGTGGGATAAATTATATAATTCTTTAGTTGTTGCTCCTGAGCAATACTGGGCATAAAAATTAAGGGGGTAACAGACGTGGCTTAGGGGTAACTATACACTGTCTGGGAGGTAACTTTTGGCACTTTTGGAGGTACATGCGAAATGGTCTATTTTTATCTCCTTTTCGTGATAACTTCAGCCTGGTTGGGGGTAACAATGCACGCCTTGATGGTCTGTTGCCTCCTTTTCGCAGTAACACTGCACGTTTTGAGGGTCTAATTTTTCCTCCTTTTGGGGGCAACTTTTATTCGGTCTGGGGGTAACACTGCATGTTTTAAGGCTGTTTTTACCTCATTTTGAGGTAGAAGTTACACTGGTGTTCTGCACCACTTCCTAATGCAGAACCTCCACCCCTTCTGAAGTGGAAGTTCTACAATTCTATGTGGTGACGTGTTGTTTCGAGACAACCTGCCAACACAAAAAAAAACCTAGCACATGTGTTTTCATTGCTGCTTCAGTGAAATAAAATACAGCAATAGTATTGCAAGTTACGCTTGGGAGGTGGTATCTCACAATTGCGCTCCACTCCAAAGGCAGTAATAAAATACCATCATCGAAGGTGTTGACAGTAGTTACTATGAGCGTGAAGGACGATGTGTTCTTATCGTCAGTCACAAATGCAGCACATTACCTCTCAAAACACTCACAAATAAAATATAAACCTGGAAGAATTTGAAATGAAGGAAAAGGCATATAACAGGAGAAATCAGTGTAAGACCAATATAAAGGCTGCATAACATGTTTTTGCAAGAAACCCTATACGCAAAAGCAAAACAAAACAATGCATGGCTAGTAGTGACTTCACCCTCATATTGTCACGAATGACGAGGTGACAAAACAAAGGAATAACTGAGAAAACTGAAACGTTTAATGGGGCGAACTTGTGCCCAAAAATAAAAGGAAACAGAAGATAACAGCAGAGCGTCGCGGGCGTCGAAATCGGCGAAAGAGCAGAGTCGAACGCTGGGGCGAGAACTGACTGCCGCTCGCCACGCGGAGCCCCTTTTGTACACGCGTGGGCTTCTCGAACAATCGGCGTAGAAGGTTCGCGCATAGAACATTCTAACCTCGAACATGCAACAGAGTTCTCGAATTTACCAGAACATTACATTAGATATCAACAAAAAGGTGTCCCCGCGGCCAGGAATCGAACCCTGGCTTTTCGCGTGGGAGGCAGGCGCTATAACCGTTAGGCCACGCGCGCTGCCTACTTAGCAAGCTGCGCGCGCGGCATTACTCCCCCCTTTAAGAAAGTGCATCGCCTCGATGCAGCACAAAACAAAACAAAATAAAAAAAGAACGATAAACAAGAGTCCTTTGGAGCACATAAAGTCCACAGTCCTATCGAGCGTAGTACGGCTTCAGGCGCACGACGTGGACGACCTCAGGTCGTGGTGGGCGGCGTGACGATGTTCGTGTTCCGTCGGGCATCACCTCGTAGTTCAGCTCCCCGAGGCGACGAAGTACCTTGTACGGTCCAAAGTACCGTTTCAGCAGTTTCTCACCAAGGCCGCGGCGACGGACGGGCGTCCACACCCACACCCTGTCTCCGGGCTGGAATTGGACGTCCCTGCGACGAAGGTTGTAGCGGCCCGCGTCGGCACGTTGCTGGTCTTGGATCAGGAGTCGGGCGAGCTGGCGGACTTCTTCGGCCTGTTGAGCAACCACCTGGGCGTCGTCGCTTTCATTGCCAGCGGGCTCATGGGGCAGCATCGCGTCCAGCATGGTCGTTACCTTCCGACATGTAACAGCTGGAAAGGTGTGAATCCTGTGGTCTCTTGCACCGCCGTATTGTAGGCGAACGTGACGTAGGGCAACACCTCATCCCACGTCTTGTGATCTACGTCGACGTACATAGAAATCATGTCGGCGATTGTCTTGCTGAGTCGCTCCGTCAGCACGTTGGTCTGTGGGTGGTACGCAGTAGTACGACGATGGCTGGTGTGACTGAGCCGGAGGATTTCTTGGGTCAGCTGTGTCATGAACGATGATCCGCGATCTGTAATCAGAACTTCGGGAGCGCCGTGCCGGAGGACGATGGATTCGATGAAATACTTGGCGACTTCAACAGCCGTCCCTGAAGGAAGGGCTGTGGCGACGATTATCCACCGGTTTCCCAGGGTCGACGGCGGAAAAGGACCAAGTAGATCCATTCCGATCTGCTGGAACGATGTAGTTGGCGGAGGAATCGGCTGCAGGAGACCTGCCGGCTTCGTCGGCGGTTTCTTGCGTCGCTGGCACTCGTGGCAGGATCGGGTGTTGAGGTGGACGGTTTCGGGGAGCTTTGGCCAGTAATACTTTTCACGAATACGGGCCAGTGTCCGGCTGTAACCAAGGTGTCCGGACGTCGGGTCGTCATGACATGCTTGAAAAATCTCCTCTCGAAGGTCGGCCGGGATTACCAGTAGCCACGGCGAGTTGTTGTTTCCGAAGTTCTCTTTGTAGAGCACACCCTGTCGAATGGCGAAAGTCGGCAGGGTTCGTGAGAAAACACGGGGCACGGTACTCCCGCCCCCTTCCAGGTGCTCGATTAATGGTCGCAGCTCAGGATCGTCCCGTTGACGTCGTGCCATGTCGTCGGTTGTGACTGCTCCTAGGAAGCACTCGTCGTCATTGTCGTCGCTGCAGCCGGAAGGGGCTTCGACGGGGGCTCTGGACAGGCAGTCGGCGTCGCTGTGCTTGCGGCCTGACTTGTAAACCACAGTCATGTGGAACTCTTGTAGTCGGAGACTCCATCGAGCGAGGCGTCCTGAGGGGTCCTTGAGGTTCGCAAGCCAGCAAAGCGAGTGGTGGTCCGTCACCACGCGGAACGGGCTCCCGTACAAGTACGGACGAAACTTCGTGATTGCCCAGACGACCGCAAGGCATTCTTTCTCAGTCGTGGAATAATCTTTCTCCGCCTTGGACAGTGTCCGACTTGCGTAGGCGATGACTCTCTCGATGCCTTCTTGCACTTGGACCAGTACTGCGCCGAGTCCCGCGTTACTTGCGTTTGTGTGAATCTCGGTTTCCGCATCCTAATCGAAATGCCCAAGCACAGGGGAGTCTCGAGTCGTTGTTTCAACTCGTCGAATGCCTGCTGCTGCTCCTCGCCCCATTCGAACTTCTCGGCGTCATTCGTTAGGTTTGTGAGCGGTGCGGAAATTTTAGCGAAATCCCGAACGAAGCGTCGATAGTAGGCGCAAAGTCCAAGGAATCTTCGCCCGGCCTTCTTGTCTGTCGGCGCTGGAAATGCCGCGACGGCGCGAGTCTTCTCGAGGTCTGGGCGGACGCCTTTGTTACTAACCACGTGGCCCAGAAACTTCAGTTCGTCATAGGCGAAGCGGCACTTTGACGGCTTGAGTGTGAGTCCGGCGGTCTGAATGGCTTGGAGAACAGCTCGGAGTCGTCGCAAGTGCTCGTCGAAGTCACTTGAAAACACCACGACGTCGTCAACGTAGACGAGACAGCTCTGCCACTTCAGCCCTGCCAGTACTGTGTCCATGACACGCTGGAACGTTGCCGGCGCCGTGCATAGGCCGAAAGGCATGACCTTGAACTCGTACAGGCCATCTGGCGTAACAAAAGCTGTCTTCTCTCGGTCCCGTTCGCCGACTTCAATCTGCCAGTAACCGCTCTTCAGGTCCATCGATGAAAAGTATCGAGAGTGGCGCAGGCGGTCTAGCGTATCATCGATTCGGGGGTGGATAGACGTCTTTCTTCGTTACCGCGTTCAGCTGCCGGTAGTCCACGCAGAACCTAAGCGTCCCGTCCTTCTTCCTAACCAGCACGACTGGAGAGGCCCACGGACTGCTTGAAGGCTGGATTATGTCGTCGTTCAGCATTTCTTCACTTGCTGTTGGATGACCTCTTGTTCTTTTATGGAGACTCGGTACGGCGATCGGTGCACAGAGAGCGCGTCGTCGTCGGTGACGATGCGATGCTTCGCAACGGTGGTTTGGCGCACCTTCGACGACGTCGCGAAGCAGTTGCTATATTCGGCGAGGAGGTCACTCAGCTGCCGTCGTTTCGGGCCTGGAAGCTTGGGGTCAATGTCAAGCTGCGCTGGCGGCGTAATGTCTTGCTGAGGTGGCGATGATTCTTCATCAATCGCGGCGATTTCGGCGGAGTTCCAAAGTTCCTCGACCTGGCCCACAGCGGCACCTTTTGTGAGGTGTTGCGTTTCTTGTCGGAAGTTTGTCACGAGGACAACGGTGCGCCCATCCTGAAGTTTAGTCACTCCTCTTGCGACGCCTATTCCTCTTCCCAGGAGCAATTGAAGGTTGCCTTCAAGAACAACTTCGCCGCAGGTAGCTGCATCGGTCACGACGGGTACGACAAAACTTGATCGTGGCGGCAGGTTCACGTGGGCGGCAGCGACTCGGACGGTGGCTGACGCTGTTTGGGGTTTTTCTGAATTCGGAACAGGCTTGCGCAGCGTCGATCTGTTCTCACCAAAGTCGATGATGGCGCCGTATTCACACAGAAAGTCCATGCCGAGGATGACGTCTCTGAAACTGTCTTGTAGAACGACGAACTTCACAGGGAACGTCTCACCGTGGATCTCGACTCGAGCAGTGCATCTTCCGACTGGCGTAATGAGGTGTCCTCCGGCGGTTCGTATTACAGGTCCATCCCACGGCGTCATGACGTTTCGAAGGCGGCGGGAGAGCCTCCCACTCAAGACTGAGTAGTCTGCTCCGGTGTCTACGAGTGCTGATGCGTCGTGGCCGTCGATGGCGACGTTTAGGTTGTTGGACACCGTTGCAGGGGCGTCGTTGGGATGCGTGGCGTGGAGAGAGTGGGAGCGCTCCGGCGTTCTTGGAGGCTCTTTACTTGGGTCGTCTTCGGCAACGGCACCTCCGGGCGTTGCCGCACTTAGTTTCCCGACGAGATAGGGGGGACAGGCTGTCACGGCGCGACCAACGGAAAGGCAATGCGGAACTTCGGGGGGATGGAGAACGGGAACCTCGTGGTGCTGTTGGCGCTGGTGACGGAGGGCGACGGAGGTATTCCTCGATGTCTCTTGGTCGTTCTCCAAAACGAGGTCGACGGTCGTTTGGCGCGAATCCTCGCAGGCCGAGCTGGCGGTAGGGGCACCTTCGGTAAACGTGGTCAGCTTCCCCGCAGTGAAAGCACACCGGACGTCCGTCATCCGTGCGCCAGACGTCGGTCTTTCAAGGTCTACGCTGCTCTTGGCGCGGAGTGTACTGCGGCGAAGAGACTTCTCGTCGGGGTGCAGCTGGGTACTGACGGGTGACAGGAGGCTGCGGACGACGAACAACTGCGGCGTAGGTCACAGCTGGTGGTTCCGGTGCGGCGTCGGCGAGAACGTCTGGCTGGAGCGCTTGCTGGACCTCTTCTCGAACAATCTCGGCGATCGAGAGTGAAGCTGGACGTTCGGCGGCCGGTAGCAGCTTCTTCAGCTCTTCACGGACGATGTCCCGGACTATCTCGCGGATGTCCGTGTTGTTCCAGCCGGAAGATGAAAAGGCAGCGACGCCGGGACCTCGGTGATAGTGGGCGGCACAAGCTTGAAGGGCACGTTCGATGTTGGTGGCCTCCGTGATGAAGCCTTCGACGGTGGTAGGCGGGCTCCGAACAAGGCCTCCGAAGATGTTTTCTTTTACGCCGCGCATCAAGACCCGCAGCTTTTTCTCTTCGGAAGCGTTTGGGTCGGCGCGATTCATCAGGTGGAGAACGTCTTCGACGAAGCTTGTGAAGCTCTCGGTCTGCCCTTGGTTTCTCGCTCGCAGGAGTTCTTCGGCACGCTGTCGTCGCTGTTGGTTGGCAAAGGTGCGTCGCAGCTCGCCCTGGAATTCTTCCCACGACGAAATCGACGCTTCGTGGTTTTCAAACCAGGTGCGTGCCGTGCCTTCCAGAGCGAAGTACACATTTTGAAGGCACTGCTCCGGTGTCCATCGGTTATGGCGGGCCACTCGTTCGTAATATTGTAGCCAATCCTCAACGTGCTCGTGGTTCTCCCCGTGGAATGGCGTCGGAGTCCGGGGTGCAACGGGCAGGTATACGACGGCAGAAGTGGCCGGGGTCTCCGACTGGTCGGCCATCGTCGTCCTCCCTGTCTGCCTCGTCCTGGGTGGCAAGGGTCCTAATTCCGGGGGTAGGCCAAGGTTCCGGCGGCTCAATCGGATCCCGGTCTGGTCCTCGTTGGGTTCTTGGGGGCTTGGGTTCGGACTTGCACTGCGGGCCCTCGGAGAGGTACGCGGCAGGGGCATGCGGTACCCCGCACCTCCACCAAAATGTCACGAATGACGAGGTGACAAAACAAAGGAATAACTGAGAAAACTGAAACGTTTAATGGGGCGAACTTGTGCCCAAAAATAAAAAGGAAACAGAAGATAACAGCAGAGCGTCGCGGGCGTCGAAATCGGCGAAAGAGCAGAGTCGAACGCTGGGGCGAAAACTGACTGCCGCTCGCCACGCGGAGCCCCTTTTGTACACGCGTGGGCTTCTCGAACAATCGGCGTAGAAGGTTCGCGCATAGAACATTCTAACTTCGAACATGCAACAGAGTTCTCGAATTTACCAGAACATTACATTAGATGTCAACAAAAAGACGTCCCTGCGGCCAGAAATCGAACCCTGGCTTTTCGCGTGGGAGGCAGGCGCTAAAACCGCTAGGCCACGCGCGCGCTGCCTACTTAGCAAGCTGCGCGCGCGGCAATATGACCAGAAGTAACGTCATCTCCAACTTTAAAAGACACAGAACATAAAAGTAACTATGGACCAGCAGAACTGGGATCAAACACTTCCAACTTTTAAAGCTTTATGAAAGTCAGGAAACTTCACGGCTGTATAAAAAAATATGAGCTTAAAGATATTGCCGCGCGCGCAGCTTGCCAAGTAGGCAGCGCGCGTGTGGCCTAACGGTTATCGCGCCTGCCTCCCACGCGAAAAGCCAGGGTTCGATTCCTGGGAGCGATGTGTATTTTGTTTATTCCTGCAATTCAGTGTTCTAGAAAATTCGAGAATCCTGTTGTTTGTTCGAGGTCCGAATGTTCTACGCGTCGAACTTTCTACGCCGATTATTTCAGAATCCCACGCATGTACATAAGGGGCTCCGCGTGGCGAGCCGCATTCAGTTTCGCTCCAGCGTTCGACTCTGCTGTCTCTCCACCTTCGACGCTCGCGACGCTTTGTTATTATTTTCTATTCTCTTTCTGTTTTGGCACAAGTTCGCCACATTAAACGTTTATTTCTTCCTGTTTATTTATTGTTATTTTGGTCACCACCCGTGACATTTTGGTGGAGGTGCGGGGTACCGCATGCCCGTGCAGCGTTCCCCTCCAAGGGCCCGCAGTGCAAGTCCGATTCCAAGCTCAGTGAGAAGACCACTCAACGTGGAACCTGTAAGTCGGACCAGCCGCCGCACCAAGGAGAGGATCCTGAGTACGGGTTGCTGCTGGACAAGCCCAAGCCGAAGAAGACGCCGATGGCCAACCAGTCGCAGACCCCCGCCGCTTCTACCGTCGTCTACCTACCCGCCGCTCCTCGGACACCGGCTCCCTTTCACGGCGAAAGCCACGAAGACATCGACGACTGGGTCCAACAGTACGAGCGAGTGGCCCGTCATAACGGATGGACACCGGAACAGTGTCTTCAGAATGCTTACTTCGCCTTCGAAGCAACCGCCCGGCACTGGTTCGAGAACCACGAGGCATCAATCACCTCCTGGGAGCAACTCAAGGCTGAGTTGCGAAGAACATTCACGAACCAACAACGAAGAGAACGCGCGGAAGAGCTTCTTCAAGCGAGGATCCAGGGCCCTAACGAGAGCGTCGTTAGCTTCGTGGAAGATGTCCTGCGACTCAGCAACCGCGCCGATCCTCAAGCCTCTGAAGCAAAGAAGCTAAGAATCCTGATGCGAGGCGTCAAAGAAAACATCTTCGGCGGCCTTGTGCGAGCCCCGCCTATCACAGTCGAGGGATTCGTCGCGGAGGCAACAAACATCGAACGTGGCCATCAAGCGCGGGCCTCCCATTACCAGCGACTTCCCGGCGTCGCTGCCCTGTCGACTCCCAGCTGCAACAGTCCGGACCTACGCGAGATTATCCGGGACGTCGTGCGAAAGGAAATCAGGAAGCAGTTACCTGCTGCCACAAGCCCGGCTTCGCCCTCAATCGCCGAGATTGTCCGGGAAGAAGTTCAGCAAGCGCTGCAGCCTGAGGTTCTCGTCAGCACCGCTCAGGAACCACCGACGCTCAGTTACGCCGCAGTGGCCCGACGGCCACCGCCTCCTCCTCGCACCTATGTCGCGCCGCCCCAACGTCAGTCTCCTGCGCCGCAGCACGACCGCCGCCGCGACGATCAGGTCCAGTACGCCTGCCCGGAGCCTCGCGCACCCCGCAAGACCGACGTGTGGCGAACGCCCGACCGACGCCCACTGTGCTTCCATTGCGGGGAAGCGGACCACACCTACCGTCGATGCCCATACCGACGACTCGGGCTGCGCGGGTTCCACCCGAACGACCCGCGCCCCCGTAATGGAGAACGCCCTACTGAGATCGACGAGTACCTGCGACGGCCCCAGTCCCTCGAGCCTGCGTCCCGCCGAGAGTTCCGGTCGCCGTCGCCGCGACGTCCAGCTTCGCCAACGCACCGACCTCGACGTGAAAGCCTGTCGCCCCTCGCTCCTCGCCGGGGAAACTAGGCGCGGCCACCCCTGGGGGTGGAGTTGCCGAAGACGACCGACGCCAAGATCCTCCACGAACGTCGGAGCGCTCCCTCTCTCCTGACACTACGCATCACAACGACGACCCTGCATCGGTGTCCAACAACCTGAACGTTGTTATCGACGGTCTCGACGCATCAGCACTCGTGGACACTGGAGCAGACTACTCAGTCTTGAGTGGGAGGCTCTCCCGCCGCCTTCGAAAAGTCATGACGCCGTGGGATGGACCCCAAATACGAACCGCAGGAGGACATCTCATCACGCCCATCGGAAGATACACCGCCCGCGTCGAGATTCACGGCGAGACATGTCCGGTAAAGTTCGTCGTTCTACAAGACTGTTCCAGAGATGTCATTCTTGGCATGGACTTTCTGTGTGAATACGGCGCCGTCATCGACCTGGTTGAGAACAGACTGACGCTGCGGAAGCCTGTTCCGCCTTCAGAGGAACCCCAAACAGCGTCAGCCACCGTCCGAGTCGCCACCGACCACGTGAACCTGCCGCCGCGATCAAGTGTTGTCGTACCCGTCGTGGCCGATACAGCTACCTGCGGCGAAATTGTCCTGGAAGGCAACCTTCAATTGCTCCTGGGAAGAGGAATAGGCGTCGCAAGAGGAGTAGCTGAACTTCAGGATGGGCGGACTGTGGTGCTCGTCACGAACTTTCGAAATGAAACGCAACACCTCACGAAAGGTGCAGCCGTGGGCCACGTCGAGGAACTTCGAAACGCCGCCGAACTCGCCACGATTACTGACGAAACCTCGCCACCTCAGCAAGACAGTACGTCGCCAGCGCAGCTCGACATTGACCCTAAGCTTCCGGGCCCGAAACGACGGCAGCTGCTTAACCTCCTCGCCGAATACCGCGACTGCTTTGCGACGTCGTCGAAGGTACGCCAAACCGCCGTTGCGAAGCACCGCATCGTCACCGAGGACGACGTGATCCCTGTGCACCGATCGCCGTACCGAGTCTCCGTAAAAGAACGGGAGGTCATTCAACAGCAAGTAGAAGAAATGCTGAACGACGACATAATCCAGCCTTCAAGTAGTCCGTGGGCCTCTCCAGTTGTGCTGGTTAGGAAGAAGGACGGAACGCTTAGGTTCTGCGTTGACTACCGGCAGCTGAACGCGGTGACGAAGAAAGACGTCTACCCACTTCCCCGCATCGACGACACTCTAGACCGGCTGCGCCACTCTCGATATTTCTCATCGATGGACCTAAGAGCGGCTACTGGCAGATCGAAGTCGACGAACGGGACCAAGAGAAGACAGCTTTCGTCACGCCGGATGGCCTGTACGAGTTCAAGGTGATGCCTTTCGGCCTATGCACGGCGCCGGCAACATTCCAGCGTGTCATGGACACAGTACTGGCAGGGCTGAAGTGGCAGAGCTGTCTCGTCTACCTTGACGACGTTGTAGTGTTTTCAAGTGACTTCGACGAGCACTTGCGACGACTCCGAGCTGTTTTCCAAGCCATTCCAGACCGCCGGACTCACACTCAAGCCGTCAAAGTGCCGGTTCGCCTATGACGAACTGAAGTTCCTAGGCCACGTGGTTAGTAACAAAGGCGTCCGCCCAGACCCCGAGAAGACTCGCGCCGTCGCGGCATTTCCAGCGCCGACAGACAAGAAGGCCGTGCGAAGGTTCCTTGGACTTTGTGCCTACTATCGACGCTTCGTTCGGGATTTCGCAAGGATTTCCGCACCGCTCACACAACTCACGAAGGACGCCGAGAAGTAAAAATGGGCCGAGGAGCAGCAGCAGGCATTCGACGAGCTGAAGCGAAGACTCCAGACTCCTCCTGTTCTTGGACATTTTGATCAAGACGCGGAAACCGAAATTCACACGGACGCAAGTAACGCTGGACTTGGCGCGGTACTGGTTCAAGTGCAGGAGGGCGCCGAGCGAGTTATCGCTTACGCAAGTCGGACACTGTCCAAGGTGGAGAAAAATTACTCCACGACTGAGAAAGAATGCCTTGCGGTCGTCTGGGCAATCACAAAGTTTCGTCCTTACTTGTACGGGAGCCCGTTCCGGTTTGCAAATTTTACAAAAAAATGCACCATCTGTGGGCAACGCTGCACAAAGTCGTAGCGCGATAGGTTAAGAAACCGAATTTTCCGATCGATTTAAAGAGCCTGCCGTCTCCTTGTTTCACCCTGTAGATTACGAGGTCGTCCCCGATGGAATTGAGAGTTCACAACGACGCCGCTCCCGACCCGACGTGGTTCATGTGTTTCGCCTGAAACCTTACTACGCAAGATAGAGGACTAATTGTTTCCTTCGTAGATTTGTATTCCTTTTTTAGTAATGGTGTAGCATCGGGCCGATGCTACTTTCAGGGGGATTATGCCACGCGTCGTGCTGTGTCAAGCCGCGAGCTGCGTAATGTTATCTCTCCTCCTTTACGCGCGCGCCATGAGTGCGCGCTTTTCGTTCATACGCTTATCGAGACGCTACTCTCGAAACAGCACGTTGTTATCCGAAGATTCAAGAAAGTTCGATGAGCGGGTAAAAAGATAGCAGCCGGCCGACCGCTATTATTATTATTCTCTTCGCCGGCTACCACCCACGCTCGCCTCCCGCCGGTCTTTCTTTTCGGAGGGCACAAGTTCGCCCAATAAACCCTTCGTTTATACTCCTTCAAGTTGTCCGAGTGACTTCGCCACGTGACAATATGCAATCGGTATATAGCGCCAGCACAAGCCACTGTACCATCATATTATGGAATCTGCCTTAAAACGTGAACTTTTAAGTTTTCTGTAAATTGAAATCATTTTTTTAATTGTGTTCCACGCAAACACTAGAAGATCAGCTGGGTTAAAAGCAGGGAGTCGAATCGGTCAATATTCCCGCTTGGTTCGGGTTCGGGTTGCTTTGCATTTTGTTCCGGTTCGGTTCTGGTTCAGATACGCTTTTGAAATAACTAGTTGGTTACCCTATTGAAAAATATTTTTTACCGGAATGTCATTTCCAGTAAAAGTCTATTTTACTGGATTATGGGACTGTTTTCACTTCCAGTAAAGCCGTAGATTACCGGAATGTCGCCGGATTTTTTACTGGAATGTCACCGGTTGGTTTACAGGAATGTTACCGGCTTTTTACCCGAATGTCACCGGATTTCTACCGGAAGTTTATTTCCAGTAAAAATCTATTTTACTGGATTATGGGACTCTTTTCGCTTCCAGTAAAGCCACAATTTACCAGAAGATTACCATATAATAATATCTTTATTATCTTCGAAAAATACATGTGTGCGTGCTGGCCCACGAAAGCAAAGATGCTTGTATGTGAGACCAGGCAGCCAATAAAATACCGTGACACAGTGAACACTAGAGAAACAAAACAAACAAACAACAATAACGTAGGAATGTGGGCAACGAATACGCACTAAGTAATGATATAATCATTATTGCGCGAGCGTGAGGCACCATTCTCTTACATTCCGTTTTACCGCACGAAAGGATGATATGTTCAGCAAAGACTCTGGCAAACTGTTGAAGATTGGCCGGAATTCATAGTGTTTTTCTTTCTTTTTCGGAAGTCAACGGAAGCCATTTAGGAGGAAGCCTGTGAACCGTGGTTGGTGCATGTTTACCAGATGCTGGACGATTCGGTAACAATAAAAGTGGTTAGTCCACAGAGACCTGAAGGTTCTATGTATCTATTTAACCGGGTCGATACCAGTGAAACAATTTGCACAGCTGTAGACAAAAGCAATCGGACCAAATAGGAACAAACGAGTTCTTTGTCGCAAAAGATATCTTTCAAGGTACTTACAATGCCGCTGGGTAAATTCCTAGACGTACGGTAATAAAACCGCGCAGGTGCACCACACGGACACACACACGTATGATCTCAGTAGCACGTTTAGCGAAAACCACGAACGCGCGAAACGAACATCCGCCGCCGTTGAGAAATCACGGGCACAGATCACGATGTCGTCCCTGATGTCGTCGCCGCGGGTGCAGCAGGTGTCAGTAGCACGCTTAGCGAAAACCACGAACGCGCGAAACGAACATCCGCCGCCGTTGAGAAATTCCGGGCACACTCACGATGTCGTCCCTGATGCCGCCACCGCGGGTGCACCATGGCGTCAGTAGCACGCTTAGCGAAAACCACGACCGCGCGGAACGAACATCCGCCGCCGTTGAGAAATCCCGGGCACAATCACGATGTCGTCCCTGATGCCGCCGCCGCGGGTGCACCCGGCGTCAGTAGCACGCTTAGCGAAAACCACGAACGCGCGAAACGAACATCCGCCGACGTTGAGAAATCTTGGGCACAGTCTTTTTCGCTCGCTGGATGCTTCTGAAGCCGGACGGACAAAGAGGCGTAAGAAACAGGTCACTGAAAGATATTTTCTTTTCATCTGCACACCCAGCTGCTCTGGAAGATACAGGTCGCACACATGGAACGAGAATCCGAGACTGAGCGTTCGTTCCTGGCCGGCCGTTGCTCGTTGACGGACAAAGAAGCCGGTTTTCTTAAAAAAAATAAAAAAAGTCAGCAAAACGATCTTCTCGCATTTTCCCCACGACCCAATGCGAGGGAGAGAGGGTGCGTGGGGACTCGTCCTTGGAGCGAGGCACCAAGGACGCCCAGTCCCCGGCTCGCCTCGGCTTCCCCCTCCCCTCGTGTCGGCTTTGAGTGAAGTTCGGTAAACAGGGAAGCGAGTCACCCGTTTCGGTAAGATTAAAACCGGGTCGTCTGGGAATCGAAAGTGGCTGGCGGTGACATTCCAGCGAAATCTGGAAACCCGATGCCGATGAAATTACAGCAAAATCTGTTTGCCGGCAAATAATCTCGCACAGACTGCAGGTAAACTGGTTTCGAATGAAAACGGGTGAAAGTGCCCACCTTTTTGGATCGTCAAAACAGTTCGCTGCACGCACTTCTCGAGGGTTGCAACGTCGTCCCGAGCTAAAACTCGCACTCACGAGAATGCCGCCCGAGTGGTCTCGTACCTGCTCTGCCCCGACTTTTGCCTGTCGCAAATAGCAAGTTGCCGGTGATCGCTGCTCACCTTTTGGATCGTCAGAACTGTTCGCTGCACGCACTTCTTGCAGGATTGCAACGTCGTCTCGAGCTCAAACACGCACTCACGAGAATGCTACTGCATTGGCGGCCACCATTACAAACTCAGCTAGTCCCCTGCTCGTCTTGGCTTCCTTGCCTTTAGCCGTTCCCCTTTCGTCGGCTACCAGTGAAGTTCGGTGTCTGGCAAACGAGAGTGGCTTCCGGTAGGATTCCAGCGACGGGTAATCGAAAATGGTTCTGGCAAAACTTTCAGCGAAAGTATCTTCCAGTAATATTTCCACCACAGACTGGTAAACGACGCTGGTTTCTGGTGACAATGAGTGGAAATTAACCCGTTTCCACTGAATGTCACGGGAAGTTTTTGCCGGATTTTAACCGAGAGTGACTCCGGTAAAACGTACACCGGAATCTGGTAACTGAAAGTGGCGGCCGGTAATATTTCCACCAAAAAACTGGTAAACTACGCTGGTTTCTGGTGAAAATGAGTGGAAATTAACCCGTTTCCACCGAATGTCACTGGAAGCTTTTGCCGGATTTTTCAATAGGGATATACCGGTTCCACTAAGCGCGAACCAGTGAAAAGTGATTCTTGAAAAAAGTTCACAGCTCCCAGTCATTAAGAAGAAAAGGTGAGTTTAACACGGCGTAATCTTGATTTAAATTAATTAGGCCATCAAAAGCTGCGCTGCAGGAATGAGGACAGCAAAACAAATATATGCTTAATTTCGTTTTCTGATCTTGAATTTTTAAGGCAAAGACCGTTCTATGAAAATTACGTGGTTATGCCGGCGCTTGGAAACAGTATCAAAGTACAGTACTCAGATCTGAAGTCAATCAGACAGCACGCACAGTGACACTGTGATGGTGTACAGCGTTCATGCACCGTTCTCGTATGCTACCCACTAAAACAAAATATTCGTCAGTCGTTTAGATAGGAGTTTAGTCTGTCAGACTATGGCGACGTTGTACCCACTGTAGATGCCCATCCAGAGCTCATCCAGTTCGAAACGGCGAACTACACCCACACCGTAGCAAAATGATTTGTTGGCATAGTTGGTGAAACATTACGAAAACAAAAATGAGAGGCGCTATCAAGCAGCTCCGGTGCAGCGTCAGAATTGGGTACTGCGCAACGGAGGCACACGGCTGGACACGCGGCGGCGCCAGTGCGTCTGCCGCGGCTATGACGTCACTCCTCTAAATTGCGAAGACCGGCGACGCGCGCGCGGTGGCGGTAGAGCCCGCGGTGGTGGCGGCTCCGGCACGCCAGCTGTGCGCCAATCTGCGCTAGCGCGAGGAGCAGCGTCGCTGCTCCTCGCGCTTGCGCAGATTGGCGAGGCGCGCGCGCTGGCAGCGGTGCCCGCGGCGACGGCGGCTCCGCCCCGCCAGCTGTGCGTCATGTGACGTCACTGCTCCTCGCGCTTGCGCAGCATGGAGTACGGCTCATTATGAGAGCCACGCGAAACTGCTCAACCTCGGCCAGTGTAGCTAACGCTACAAAAAGCGCGAAAGACAAGGACAAGAGGGAGACTACACAGGACAAGCGCTTACTCGCAACTGACGTTTTAATTCGGAAGATGAGGAAGACGAAGACATTAAAGACCCTAACGTTAAAATTTACAGTTATTCATGAGAAAGGAGCAAAAGGATGTGAAAAGACTTAGAATCAAAAAGGTAAAAAAGGAAATTAGTAAAAACAAAAGGAAATGGTGGGCCTGATGAAAGTAAAAGTGAAAAAAAAATGTCAGTGAAAAAATTTTTAAAGAAAGAGAAATAGGAAGGTAAAGCAAGTCTAAGAATATCTAAGGAAAATATTTAATTTACACAAATCCTTTTAATGACAAAACCACCGATGGAGCACTGATGCAGGCGTCTCCTTTAGTCGCAATGACTTCAGCCTCAAAAATCTCATGAGCTCGCTTATCAGGACAGTTCCTCAGAATCCTTGTGCTGGACAGGAGCAGGGTGCATCCACAGTCCCTCGTATGTAGAGCGAGATGCCCCGACGGAGAGGATTTTATAGATAGCTCATGTTCCCTGAGCATTACGTTGATGCATCTTCCCGACTGTCCCACATAAACCTTCCCACAGGTGAACGGGATCAATTACACTACTCCGCTGCAACAGTCGACGTATTTGTTGCAGTGCCTAATACCGCATTTGTCAGGCTTTCTGAGCGGGCAGAGCTTTTTTAGCTTGTCGGGGGCTGAAAACACAACCGGCACATCGTGTTTGGAGGCAATTCTCTTGAAGTTATGAGAGATGCGATGGATATAAGGGACGACCGCCGGTCGACTTGTTTTTTCTCTACTTCTCTCGCTTGTTTTATTTGGTTTTATCATACATTCAACAACGTCAGACAGGATGGAGGTGTGGTAGCCTGACGCCTTGAGCCTTGATACTTGCGCGTCAAAGCTTTCCCTTGCTGAATGAATGCAAGACTTTTTAAGGGCAGCGCTCAAACAACTAGACACAATGCCTTTTTTGACTAGTTTTGAGTGTGCAGATTCATATTGGAGTATTCGTTTCTTGGATCCAGGTGAATAAATCGAACAGACGTGGTCATTTTGAAAGGTGAGTCGCGTATCAAGAAATTGGAGGTCGTTTTTAGTCGGAGTTTTGTGGGTAAAGTTCCATCTTTGGGCCTGACCTAGAAATATGTTCTTGATGATGTTTATGTCGTTTGCGTCAGGTATTTTTGTCATCAACACAAGATAGTCGTAAACGCATCTGAATATGCGTGCAACTGGATAGGAGGTCCTACCATGGAATATGCCCCTGTCACACTTTGAAAGAAAAATGTCACACAAAATGGGAGCTATGCATGACCCAATGAAGATACTTTTTTTGTATTCAAGTTTCTCGTGAAAACATGACAAACGTCGAGCACAAATAAAACTTCAAAAGCTCTAGTAATGACGCGACCGGTATGCCAGAGGGACAAACGTCGAGCACAAATAAAACTTCAAAAGCTCTAGGAATGACGCGACCGGTATGCCACAGAGACAAACGTCGAGCACAAATAAATCTTCAAAAGTTCCAGGAATAATGCGACCGGTATACCACAGGTGTTCTGAAAACCTAGGGCTCCATTAGAGTCGACGCATTCGCTGACGGTCTCCAACAATTCTCTGTGTAATATTTAATAAAATAAGTCTTCAACATCTAAGAAAAACCCATATCGTGTTTGGGTCGAGTCGTCTTTACTGAATCATTGCTTCTGAGTTGGATATCAAGAAGGGGTCATCAAGTTGGAGGACAAGCAAATGACGCAGGAAGTACCGCGACAATTCCCCCTGCCAAGATCCCTTTTCAGTCACAATAACGCGAACAATACATCCTTCCTTGTGGGACTTGGCCGTGAAAAAAACTTCCAATCGGTTCCCTTTGAATGTGATGATTTGCCTTCGTAGTTGGTTCAAATCTAGCCTGTGGCACAGTTCTAGAGCCTTGGCCTTGACAAGTTTCGATTTGAAGTCTGGCAGGCGGTTGAAGTTTTTTCCCAAGGCCACCTCCGCCCTTTCTAGGTAGATGCTCTGAGGTGCCACAACGAATCCTCCTCTTTGTTGAACATTAGCAGTTTCAAATTGTTGCGATAAAAGCGGCCCATAATGCTTGATAGTTTAATTTTGATTGTACGATTAGGACCCACCCTCAGTAACACATCAACACAGTCATCGATGCATCGGGGCCTGTCATTTTCTGGAGCTTTCGCGCACAAAGCCTGACAAATGCGGCGTTAGGCACTGCAAGAATAACGTCAACTGTTGCAGCGGAGTAGTTCATTTGATCCCTTTCACCTGTGGGAAGGTTTATGAGGGACAGTCAGGAAGATGCATCAACGTAAGGCTCAGTGAACATGCGCTATCTCTAAAATCCTCTCCGTCGGGGCATCTCGCTCTACATGTGAGGGACTGTGGATGCGTCCCGCTGCTGTCCAGCACAATAGCACAAGGATTCTGAGGTGGTGTCCTGATGAGCGAACTCGTGAAATTTTTGAGGCTGAAGTCATTGCGGCCAAAGGAGACGCCTGCACCAGTGCTCCATCGATGACTTTGTCATCAATAGAATTAAAGTACATAAAATATTTTCCTTAGATATTCTTAGACTTGCTTTACCTTCGTCTTTCTCTTTTTTCTTAAGTTTTTTCACTGTCATTTTTTTCACTGTTACTTTCATCATGCCCACCATTTCCTTTTTTACAAATTTCCTTTTTTACCTTTTTTAATTTTCAGTCTTTTCACGTCCTTTTGCTCTTTTCTCACATATATCTGTAACTTTTAACGTTAGGTTCTTTAATGTCCTCGTCTTCCTCATCTTCCGAATTAAAACGTGAGTTGCGAGTAAGCGCTTGTCCTGTGTAGTCTCCCTCTTGTCCTTGTCTTGCGCGCTTTTTATTTTCGTAACCCACGCCGCACGCCCGAACGACTTGCTCGAACATCTGAGTTGAACAGTAGAACGACCTTCGTCTTGTGCTTCACGTCTAGTGTTCCAAGTCGACATTCATCGACTCCATGTAGGCGATGGTGTTGTTGAGTCTCTCCGTCAGCCCATTAGTCTGAGGATGGTACGCTGTGGTTTGTCGGTGGTTGGTGTGGCTGAGACGGAGGATCTCCTGCATCAGCTGTGTCAGGAACGATGACCCGCGATCTGTAATCAGAACTTCGGGAGCGCCGTGTCGGAGGATGATGGACTCGATGAAAATCTTGGCGATTTCCGCAGCAGTCCCTGAAGGGAGGGCTTTTGTTTCGGCGTACAGCGTGAGAAAATCTGGGGTAACGATTATTCAGCGGTTCCCCGACGTTGACGGTGAACAGGGCCAACTAGATTTATTTCGATCTGCTCGAACGGTACAGTTAGCCTGGCGGAGGAATAGGCGGCAGGAGACCAGCCGGCTTCTTTGAAGGTTTTCGTGCCGCTGGCACTTGTGGCATGATCGTGTGTATAGGTGGACGGTTTTGTGGAGTTTGGGCCAGTAACACTTTTCTCAAATACGGGCCAGTGTCCGGTTGTAACCAAGGTGTCCAAAAGTCGGGTCGTCGTGGCAGGCTTAAAATAATCCTCTTGAAGTTCGGTCAGGATTACCGGCAGCGACGGCGAGTTGTCCGCGAAGTTTTCTTTGTAGGGTACACTTTCTCGAATGGCGAAGGTTGGCAGGCCCCGTGCGAAAACACGTGGAATGGTACTTTTACACCATTCCAGGTGGTATATTAGTTCGCGCAACCCAGGATCGTGTCGTTGACGTCGTGCCATCTTGTCGTTGTTCACTGCGCCTATTAAGCACTCGTCGTAATCGTTATCGCAGCTGCCGGAAGGTGTTTCGATGAGCTCTGGACACACAGTCAGCGTCGCTGGGGTTGCGGCTTGACTTGTAGACCACAGTCATGTTGAACTCTTGTAGTCGGAAACTTCATCGAGTGAGGCGTCCAGACCGGTCCTTGAGGTTCGCAAGCCAGCAGAGTGAGTGGAGGTCCGTGACTACGCGGAATAGGCTCCTGTGCAAGTAAGGAGGAAACTTCGTGGTTGCCCAGACGACCGCAAGGCAATATTTTTCAGCCGTGGAGTAATTTTTCTCTGCCCTGGACAGTGTCCGACTTGCGTAGGCGATGACTTGCTTGGTGCCTTCTTGCACCTGAACCAGTATTGCTTAAAGTCCTACGTCACTAGCGTCCTTGTGGTCAAGGACGCTAGCGTCCTTGGTCAAACGGTCCAAGAACAGGAGTAGTCTCGAGTCTTCGCTTCAGCTCGTCGAAAGCCTGCTGCTGCTCGTCGGCCCATTCGAACTTCTCGGAGTCCTTCATGAGGTTTGTGAGCGGTGCGGATATCTTTGCGAAGTCCCGAATGAAGCGCCGATAGTAGACGCAAAGTCTAAGGAAGTTTTGCACGGCCTTCTTGTATGTCGGCGCTGGAAATGCTGCGACGGCGCGATAAAAGAGATCTAGCCGTCGTTTCGGGTGGGGGTGGGGGAGAAAACCTTTATTACGAGTATTATCAATTTTTCCGGTACATTGAGGGGGAAACTGGGTGCGATTCCCTATTGAAAAAGCCAGCAGAAGCTGGTCCCAGCATCCCAGTTTCATGCTGCGTCATTGCTCCTGCATGCCCAGCTTGTCGTGCTGGTCAAGCTGGTCCCAGCACAAGCTGGTCCCAGCATCCCAGCTTCGTGCTGGGTTATTGCTCCAGCATGCCCAGCTTGCCGTGTTGGTCAATCTGGTTCAATGCTGGGTCATGTTGGGTGAATGCTGGATGAATGCTGGGCAAATGCGGGGTCGTGCTGGGTGAACTGGACATGCTGGTTAAGCTGGTGGACTTCCTCATGAGTTTAACCGGTTTAAATTATTACACAGGATAACCAAGTCAAACTCTTTAGAAAAGGGAGCTCGGCATCCAATTTATTATTTTCGCATTCGCGGCCTGCTCGCATGAGCTCAGATGCTACACATCATCTGCGCTGACACTGTACTAGCCGAAGCACAGACAGTGGTTCTCGGTGCAAAACAAACAATGCTGTTAAAACTAGATTGCTTATATCTCAACACAAAAAAGAATAGACACACGCCAAAAACACGCAATAACAATAGAAAATAGTAGACGGATGAGAGACACGAATCTGGGTTCCGCCAGTAATGGGGCGAAGCGGCCTCTTGCGTAGTCGGCAGAGGCAAGGAAATCCGTGTGGCTTGGATGGCATTGGCGATGTTCCTCGGCACTACTGTGATTCACGAGCACACATATGTTCCAAGGCCTGAAACGACGCTTCAGTGGGGGCGTCCGACTTCTTCCCGCGCTGATTGGACTGCGGCTCGCTGTCTCCTCAAATCCCGCTTCGCTTGCACCGCCGTTTAAATAGTCTCATAATAACGCGCACACAGCCGTCCCTTCAAAAATCTCCCCAAGATAGCCATACGTGTCTCAAATTCTTCGTTCCTACGACTCTCTCTTTCTCTTTTCTCGCATACAAATGAAGCTCGCAGCGCGCCTCAAGCGGCCGGTCGTCTACCAAAAACGAGAGGACAATGAACAGGACGTGTCCTCGCCTCAGCCTAAGCCAATTTTGGCGCGCGCGCTCTTAGCAATGCCAGCTCGACCAGCTTTAGCTGACTTTGGCGTGCGCGCTCCCAGCAAGGCCAGCTTGACCAGCTCGAACCAGCTTGGGCCAGCTTCAGCACCAACTCGAACCAGCTTGACAAGCTTGAACCGTCTTCAATACCAGCTCGAACCAGCTCAAGTACCAGCTTTCCCAGCTGCAGTGCCCGTTTGAACCAGCTTGAACCAACTTGACCAGCTCGAACCAGCTTGACAAGCTTGAACCAACTACAGTATCAGCTCGAACCAGCTCCGGTACCAGCTTGCCCAGCTGCAGTGCCAGCTCGAACCAGCTTGAACCACCTTGACCAGCTCGAACCAGCTTGATCACCACCTAGACCCGTTCGAACCAGCTCGAACCAGCTTAACAACCTGCTAAACCAGCCTGACCAGCTTGATTTTTTTGCTGTTTTTTTTAATAGGGCAAAGGCCAGGTGGCGTCAATTTTTCCGCTGAATTCAGCAGGAAAATTAAACTAGTGTATAGGACATTTGACGTCCATTTTGACGCTATAGATTTGTGGGAAATTTCCTGGTCACGTGTCGTCAAGTCACGTACCATTAATTTCAGAGGTCACGTGACGTCAAATCACGGTACGTCAATTTTGTCGCTAAATGTAGCGGAAACCGGATTGGTGTATAGGTCGCTTGAAAATTTCCCCACCGTATTTGGCAGGGAACTTTAATAAGTGAATAAAGCAAGTGACGCTAGGTCACTTGACATCATTCGACGTCACGCGCCTAAATACCAATTTAGTGTCCCCGCTAAACTTATCGGGAAACGCACGGATAAACGGACGGACAAAGAAAATTTTGGAATTGACTGTTTAATTGAAATGTGTGTCATTCGTGTCATGCTTTTGATACGTGCCCGAGGAAAGTGTTCCAATGCTACCCGATAGGTGGCGCCAGCCTCTCTTCTCGTCGAAAGCGAGCAGAAGGCTGTATAACGCTGCACAACGCACTCGATTGCAAACACACGTAAGTGTGTTAACCAGCGCGTATGCATAGAAGGGTACAGTCACTCACCATCGTCGATCAGATTTCTAACAAGGACCCAGGTGGACGCGTTGATGGCGAGCTTGGTGTTGCAGTACACGAGGAGAGGGTACTTCCGCGGGTAGGTTTCTCGAGCCATTTTTCGAAGTATTCAATGCTTCTAAAGTGATGAAGCACCGAGGACAAATTGATAATTCAACTTGGGGCACTCTTTTTCAGCAAATCTGTTAGCACAGAACGAGTGCGAGTTATCTCCTAAGAAAAGGAACAACCTAATAAGTGAATTTGAATATTGGCCGATTTTGGAAAAGTGAAAGATCTGTATGTTTGCCAGTATAAGAGAATTGATGCAGTTCGAGTAAGCGGTGACATGCTTTCGAGTAATGATTATATTAAACAAAAAGCATTTATGTCGTGAAACAGCAACTATACTCCATTAAAACTGCCGGCGGAATACCCACTGTCTCTGTATTTTGATCGATTCGCACAGACGCAGCTGCAACGATCCCCAATCAACCCTGATATTGCATGAATACAACTTTGATCAATGTAACGTATCACCTAAGCAGCGGTTTTCCTCTTTGCACGAAAGAGGAGATATAGGTGATTGAATACTTTTATTGTACTAAGTTATCTTGCCGATAAAAAATAACGACTATTTTTTTTGCAATCGTATAGACAGCGGAGTACCTTGAAGAACAGTATATGTCGGGAGAGGGAACCTGTGTCTTGATTTGTGCTTAAAACAGTTTTATCGGTTCAAACGACCTCATCAACACCGCGGCGAAATGTTTCAAAACTTAGCTAGGGATAACAGTACCCCATGTTGCGGATTATAGACCGCGTCATATACATGTTGAAATTTTATGCGGCCTATCTACAGGTGCGGACGATACAAGGATTCGTTCTTTTTTAAATCGCAAATTACAACGAGACGTTATTGTGAATGGCTGAGCATGTTAATGAGGATATGTGTACCTTTCAAGCTTCTTTGTGACCTAAGAAAGTAGGCGTTCGCTAAATCGCGGTCTAGGCACGATGTGCGGACTGTGTATCGGGTGCGGAGAATAGAACAGAAAATTCATCGTAGTCATGTGGTGTCAGTGAGACTTTGAGAAGACCAAATCAAAGGCCTCGTCTTCGTACAATTTGCTGGTTTAGTGCATGTATATATAATATATAGGGTGACCCAAGTCACCAGGCTCGATCTAAAATGGACCGTAAAAATCGACGCCTGCACGTAGAAATCTAAAATTTTCGTCAAAGGTGTATTTGACGGGTCGTTTTATTCTTGTAAATATAAAAGAGCGTAGCTTTCTTTGTGTAAAAACTAGGGCCAAGAAACTTTCCAGGGTCTACGGCGGCGCGGCGACGCAGACGACCAAGTCCAGTAGCGGGGTGTGTTTGGCGTCGGAATTGATAGATGGCGTCGGGAGCAGCATCCGAAGGTGCAGCCGACGAGCGAAAGAAAGCAGACGACACGCAGATGAAATCCGTTGGCAGCAAAAGCGCCGTCGTTATGCAGACGCGTTTTCTTCTTTTACTTTAAAATTTGCTTTTATTGTTTGCATTTATCAAAGCTACATTAAAAAAAGATTATGTTCATTTTAATAAACCGAGCGTCACGAGCCGTCGTGATAAGGAGGTAGCGCCATCTATTAATACGAACGCCAAACACAACCCGCTACTGGACTTGGTCGTGTGCGCCGCCGCCCGCCCTAGTTCTTGGCCCTATTTTTTTACAGAAAAAAAGCTACGCTCTGTAATTTTAAAAGAAAAAGAAAACTACCTGGGAAATGCACCTTTGACGAAAAGTTTAGATTGCTACGTGTAGACGTTGATTTTGACGGTCCATTTTAGATCAAGCTTGTTTACTTGGGTCACCCTATATATGGAAGTTTTGTGTTCACCGGTGTTGATTACTTTGACTTCTATGCTTGACTTTTTCTGCCTGCGACGTATGTTACGAAACTATATTAGTCTAAACATAAATAACATTGCCCTTAGAAGATTTCTGCTCTTATTCCTGGAATTCATGACATTGATTTTTTTAGAGGCTCTCGTGTCCGGTTTGAGCCGCGTCGCCGTCGGCGTCGGCGTAACCGCACGCGTTGCATTATGGAACATCACAGTTTCCCGCTAAATTTAGCGGGGAAACTGAATTGGTGTTGAAGTAACGTGACGTCAATTTCCCCGGTAACTTTAGAGGGCTAAGTTTCCCCACTAAATTTAGCGGTGAAATGTCTGCTAAACTTCGCACTAATATTAGCGGGAAATTTTGCGCTAAATTTTCCGGCTAAATTTAGAGGGGAAAATTAATTCGTGGAAGTTAGCGGAGATTTTTTTCGCTAAATTGACCGCTAAATTTAGCAATACATTTAGCAATTTTTTTCTAAACGGAAGACGAGCAGGAGCAGAGGAGGAGGGTACAGAGGGGAGAGGCACACCCTTCCCTCCGTACCCTCCTTTCCTCCTCCCCAAAAGCTGCGCTCTAATTTCGCATTACAAAGAATTGAAACGTCTTTCATTTTTTCAACGGCGGCACTTACAACACTATGATATATTGTAAGCAAATCCGCATTCTCAACATTGCTAATCTGAACTTATACAGTTTTCGACTTTCGGTAGCTCTTTCCGTCCACAACCTTCTACAACACTCTGAGCATATTCCACGAGCATCTCCCGGGACAGCGGAGGTCCTTCTCTTCCATATCAAAACAAATAAAACCTGCGCGCGTACGAGGTGGGCAACGTGGGACAAAGCCATCAGGAATCTCGCCCCTTCTATCTTTCTTTCTTTCTTTCTTTCTTTGAGATACCTCGGGCTGAGCCCGAAAAAGAGGGCCAGTTCAAAAAGCCTGATGTGGCACCGGTCCCTTACAGTTCACACATAAAAAATAACATGGAAATGCATTCTATCTAACAAAATAATGCATCATAATGAAAGCTTTTACCGAATTGAGACACACATACATAACACAAATGTAACAATAAAAAAACATGTATATTAGGATAAAAATGCGTACTGAATGCAAAGCAAAACAAACGAGAATACAGATTATAATTAACATAAAAAGAAAAGAAAACAAGTTATCTAAGGAACACACAAATAACAAACATCATTTTCACTCACTTTACGGAAACTGAACAGTGTATACCGAACAAAATATAACAAGGTGAGCCATGCGACATCAAATGAAATAAGGATGAACTTTGAAGGTATAAAGTATAATACAAGGCTTTATTGTGATTAGGAAGCTTAGACAAATTTTATATCGCTTGCCTACCACCATTGCTCTACATTATTTTTAGATAAAAGGAACAATTTTGCATAGTTCATAGAGGGCGTGTTATTTAATAGACTAATTGTTTGACAGTGTATGCTCTGCCTTCCGTAATTTGTTCTTGTATTTGGCTCCCTTCTTTTAACATGACGAAACGGTTACGATTATTCTGCTGCGACTTGAATCGGTTATAACATTTTTGATAAATTAATTGAAATAATTTGAAGTTGAATACTTGATTTGCCTTTAAGATCTTGTATTTAATAAAAGGTGGTTCCGACCGCACTTCTTGTATCCCCCCCCCCCCTAAATTTAATTATGCATGAACCTTTTTTGTGGGATCAGTAATTTATAGTAATCGGATAGTGTACTTATGCCCCATATAAGAATTCCATAACACATTTTGGAAAAAACATAAGTAACAATGTTTCAATTAACAACCTCGGCACAAGGCTTGCCACTCTATAAATACAGCCAAGAACTCGTGATAATTCTGAGTTAAGTTTTTACCTAATACGTTGCTGTTTGGGCTGCCACTAGCTTTTGCTCCCACTCGGACCTGGTAGAGTGCCTTTCTGAGAAAAAGACAAGAATAGCGAGAAGTTCGTGCCGCCATTCGTGTAGCTAAGTGTCTCTTGACCAGGCAGACGGGCCTGAGTTGGCCTGACTTGGCCTGACACACATTAAATCATTTAATTTCTATGACCGGCCTTCATGTCGGTGACGAGGCTCTAAAATTTCAGAAGTGGAACCACGGAACCATGGCGCTCGGCGTATGGACTGCGGCGGTCACGTGTAACACAGCAGCGGCGGATTTCTCCGACTAGAACCTCAATAGAGAGCGATCAAATTCCGAAGGAAGGAACTGTGGAGCGTGTGGAACCAGAAGCGACCAGATGCAGCAGCAAACTCTCCCCAAGCTATAGACACAGTCTAGCACTCCCAACACGGGGAGCACAAGAGTGGGCGTTGGTGACGGCGCCACCACGAGCGAGAGCTACGTCGATGCACCTGGGGCAGATATTCATCCCGGAATTCGCGTCAGCGTCTTGACTGGGAGCGCAGGCGGTGGTGGTAGTGACGCCGCCACCACGTGCCGAAACGACCTGGCTGCAAAAGAACCCGGTTAAGAGGACGACCGGCGACAACATCGAGTCACTCGTAGAGGGTCCCCCGCCCTCAATCGCGGTGGACTGCAGGCACCGACCGGCGATCATACCGGATTTCAGTCTCTTCAGCTCGAGCCTGTTGAAGGCACCATGCGAAGGGCGGTCTCCTGCATGGAGCTGCTAGCCAAGGAGCGCAGATTTGGCCGATCATTGGCCAATGGCTGGAAATGGTCCTTCGGCCAGTGGCCGGATAGTGGCCAGCCATTGGCTGATTACTAACATTTTTCTCGCCATTGGCCAATGGCCACTGGCCATCAGCCATCGGCCAAACATTGGCCGATGAATGGCCGCTCTTTGGCCATTGGCCAAAAGACCATAGCCAGTCGTTGGCCAATGCTTGGCCAAATTTCGTGCTGCTTGGGTACTTTCTGCTGCCCAGGCCATGCAGGAGCGAAAATCGCCAACGAAGTCAGGTAAGCTAGTACCAGTGTTGAACCCAGTGACGAAACTAGCGCAGACGGAAGACTAATGAATAAGAAAATTTGAGAAGTTCGTGCCACCATCCACGTCGTGCAGTGTTCACTTGTCAGGCAGACGTGCCTGACTTAGCCTCTCTCACGTAAAACCTATTCCTTTTGTTTGACCAGCCTTCATGTCCGCGATGAGGTTCTAACCCCAAAACGAGACCAAGTGCATGGAAACTCTAAGATGAGGCTGAGAAGGAGAAGAGACAGAGCGCAGGAACGGCAGTGAACCGAGTTGTGATAGCAAACAATTAGCGTGTAGACGCAAAACTCGCTGTATTTGTCTTCTCACTGTTCGAATCCGTTCGCTTTCTCAAACTCTATAGAAGGTGAACCGTGGTGCTGGTCAATTCCTGCGCTCAGCGATCTCGCCAACTTTCTCGCCGATCAGCCAAGTTGGAGCACCTGAATTTATGTGACGACAAGACACGTGACGACTTCGTATAACCCGAGGTCAGCTGGCGTTTAATTTATGCGCTAAACTTAGCGAGGAAATTGACGTCGCACGGGGTCTCATGGCACCGCGACCTGACACCGTGGCGTCAATTTCCCCGTTAACTATTTGCGGAAAAATTCAACTCATGGGACCCGATGTCATCTGACGGCAGGTCACGTGACACCATGACGTTACGGGGTAAAGTCGCCGTGTCACGTAACACACCGACGTCACGCACACTGCTAGAAAAAACCGTAAAATTACAGGGAGCGCCAACGGAACCAGAGCCGCTCGCGAGCCGTCGTAGCCGCGTTCCCGTAAACGCCACCACCTCACCCGGCCGAACCGACATCCTCGCGCAAGCGCACTCAATGCAGCCCGTAGGTTCAAAGAGGGGGAAGATCACGTGGACTTCTTTCCTGGGCCACTGTACCCGGGCCCCCGGGCCACGGCCAAGAAGGCTGTGCGCGTGAAGGCGCCCCTGGCGCATGCGCAGTGAGCGAGACTAGATCAGTTCCCATGCAATTCGGCGACTACTGCGGACTTTAGTTTGTTCGCCGTACGCAAACCCGGAGATTTCACGGTAAGTGCATTACATCCCCTTTTTTGAACTGTTTAATGAATACCTGTCGCCCCACTGTTTTCTTAGATAAGTCGCGCAGTTGTCTAGACTAACTTTTATGCATTGCTCACCACAAGCGTGTGCTGATGGTGTGCGCCTCGCGCTTGAGGAGGTGCGTTTCGAGGTAACATGGTATTTTCCTTGCGCTTTTAAGTGTATCTGTACTCGGAGGAACTCTAGCATTATCATGAGACATAATGTTTTAGGTGTTCTACGTTTTTCTTGCTCCATTCTGCTCGTTCGACACCGCGTGCTGCTCAGGTGCAATTTGTTTGGAAACATTGCAAAGCGGGACAGCGCAATGAGAATAAATCTGCGCTAGACCGCGTCAAGTGCTCACATGGTATACGTTTGACCAAATTGTAAAAAAACTTGTTCCAAAAGATTTTTTTTGTCCGTGCCGAGCCGACACTTAGCCTCCGTGCACTCTCATATTGTTACGGTAGACTTGTGTGGATTTTGGAAACTTTAAATTGATCGATTCGACCTTCGTGTCTAACATTGCCAGTACTCGGGCGCTTGGCAACACGCCTCAAAGTCCGCAGTTTTTTTTCGTCAAGTTCCTGGAGTTCGGTTGAGTTCATTTTTCGCCATTTGTTGGTGCACTGCTGCGTAGCGACGGCGCCGGACCCTACGTAATGACTCATGACTGAAACACGTTTGCGAAAAGCGGCCGAATATTATGAAGAAATCGCAAACGAAAATCAAACGGCAACTAACTTCCCTTTTTTTTTGAAGTGTCTGGCTTTTTGCGTTTCGGATGGAGAACGCTCGTTGCGAAAAAACCAAGAAAACCCGGAGGGACACGGAGCGATGTCGCGACGTTACTTCGGGCGTTCCGTCCCTCTCTGGGTTTTCTACGCAACGGCGCAGCCGCAGGGACTGGTTGGGTGTTGGCGCGGTTTTTGATCGGCTTTGCACGAAGACTGCGATTACCGCCAATCTTTGTGATTATCGCCGATCTTTGTCGTGTATGTGGTAAACAGAGCACTGCGGAGACCGATAATTAGGTGAGCTGTTGGCTGTGTTGTGACACTCGGGCAAAGCAAGATCTCGGTGAGTTTGCTCGTGGACGTCGGCCGATGCTCGTGTCGTTGCACATCGAGCGCTGATTGCGGCTGACTCCATGCATGTAAGAATGAATTAATCTAATAGGAATTTCGTTCATAAGAACGAGACAAGTGTGTGGCTGTATAAAGATGTCGTGACCGGTGGCATACGTACACGGGGTTCCGCACGTTGCTTGGCTTTACGACTTTGTTGTAATCGCAGTCTTTGTACCGGTGCGCGAAGGCCTCGCTTGCTTCGAAAACCAACGCTGATACAGCCAGTCTCTTTTTATCCGATGATTCTGTCAAATCCTAAACACGGCGTCATAAAAGATAAAAAAAAGAAAAAAGATTGCGCGTTTGGTGTTTGAGTTTATTTTACTCCGGAGGACGCTGCCTTTTCCGCGGGATCAGTTTCCTGGTGTGACTTGTCTTCCGAAATTTGCTTGCAACAATATTTACACCCTCCGATATCCGTTCTATATTCGGTTTCTTTTCTTGCAGTTGTGTTCCAGCCTTAGCGATCCGCCGCGGCGCAGCTGTGTGCTTAAAGAAGAAGCAGTCTCAGCGCAGCAGGATGCACGTAAGCATAGTGTGTGTTTAAAAAAAATAAAAGAAGTGAAATCGGGCAATTAATGATGTGATAACTGCACCGTAATGAGTGGATGCCAGTAGTGGGAAAATAAGAAACGCGTGGCCATATTGTTGGAGTTAAGTCATCTGTCTTATTGTAGTATTTGCAGTAGAAAGGAGAGCAAACTAGGATGCCTGGGCCGGCTTACTAGAAGTAGCGTCTCGGTTGAGACTGCTCAAAGAAAGCGCTGCCAACGCTGGAGACTCGGTTTAAGCTCAGAGCGCTAGCCTTGACAGCGCTTTCTTTGAGCAGTCTCAACCGAGACTCTGCTTCGAGCAAGTCTGCCCATTTCTCTAGAAAACCAAATTGCTGCCCCAAAAGGTGGTAAAAGAAACATGGCGAATTGCTATGCAATTGCGGGGCGGTAACGTGAAAAGTTTTCACGGTAGAATGTATCGCAAACCAAAAACGGTAAGGAGCAAAAAAAAAAAAAAAGAAAAAGAAATGAAATGCAAGTTTAGTTCGAAAAGCGAGGAAAAGGAAGGTGGGAGAGGAGGAAGGGAGGCATAGCTGCCAAGGAGAGGGGAAACTCCCTTCCCTTGCAGCGTTGCCTCTACTTCCTCCTTCCCACGTTCGTTTCCCTCGTCCTTGGTAGCGCTTCGAATCGAATAGCGCTGCGTCGTCCTGGCTTTCATTGCACTGTTGGAGCTATGAATGATGAAGCACTATTCGATTCAAGCCCTGTTCTGTTCACCTGACCTCTCAAGCCAGATTTACAGGAACGAAAACCTAGCCTCGGAACGTTTGACGTGAAAATTACTGGGGCCATTCATGTCACTGTCCAATGTTAGCACGCAACACTGTAGCTCCTCATGGCTCAGTGGCAACCTAAAAGCACACGTACACATAATCTTGTATGTTAAGACTGGACGACAAGGCAACATGCATGCTGCAGGTGCAGGTGTCCTATTACTTTCGAGAAAATAAAAACATATGGCCTTCAGATTAACACAGGACATTGGGGATGGCTGTGTTTTGTACCTCAGTTTAATCACAATGATAGTTTTGAAACTTAATGAAAGCTCGCGTTAAATGGTTGATAATCCTTACTGTGTAAATTTGCAGTCTTTCCTAAATAGGTGTATGTTTATGTTGTTTATCATTATCTTCACAAGCAGAATTGATTCAATGTTCATTGACTTCAGTTGGGGCACAAGTAGGAAATTTGGGGTCAAGGAATAATATCTTTGGATTAGGACTTTGTCATGATTGCTCAGAATATCTGTTAATGTTTCAGGTGTCTTTAATAAAAAGGCAAGAGGATGCCAATGCCTTGCGGAAGCGCTCACTGGTGGAACGATCAAGCTAGAGAACCAGACTTCTCGATCAGCTTACGGTTGTATGAACTGGCAGCCAGCTACTACGAGTTCTTCACTGCATGAAGTGAAAGCTTCAAGAAGGTTTCTACTGAACAAGGCATTGAAGTTGTTATGTGAACGAAACGTTTGCCTTCAAACAAAGGCCATGGCCGAGGGCTACCCCTACATCAGGACATCCGTAGCCGCTTCTGTTTGTGAAAGAGCCCTCCTTGATCACTTCCGTAACTTTCATAAAGATTTGTCCATACGTTTACGCAGGTTTAGAGTTTTAAACAGGGTGTCGAAAGATCCAAAGCTATAGTTATAGAATTGCCGGCAATGCGAGCTGCATATTTGACAAAATATTTTCCTTTTATTATTAACTATTATAGCGCTCGGGCTTGGTGGCCATCGTTTCTGTTTCGTATGAACTAGGGCAGCTTGAGTAAGCAATTAGAACATGTGGAACCTTATTCAATATCAATGTAACTATAGCTTCAATGTTCCGCTCACAATAGCCTGTGGTAGAGGGCAAGAAACATTTCAGCACCGCAGCATGGAGGCACACATAACTGACTTAATATAAAAAGAAGGCAAATTGAAAACTTGCAGCAGTTCGCAAATATTTCCCTGGGATGTATGCTTGATAATCTTTTTGCACAAATTACCTTTATAGAAAGGCAGGATATGTTCAGTCCTTTACAAGAGTCAGACTCTTAAAACAAACATACAATATTATGCTCATAAAAATGTGCTCTGAATGACGGATATGATTGCTGCTTTCACCATACAGTGGTCCTAGCATATTTTTTCCTTGATTATTTTGCTTTTTGCAGAAAGGTATTTTGATTACTAAGATTTTGGATATCGGAAGTCAGTGACATCATACAATGTTTTAAGGCTTACAAGTGTCTGTTTGGATGTAAAACTGAGCCTGCCCAAAAACGTCCTCTTCCTTGTGACGTTCCTATGTACGAGCCCCAAAAATGATGCTGTTCTTGAGTGGAGCCTCAAAATCAACAAGGCCGAGGCGGAATTCAAAGATCAAAACACAGCAGCTGTCTGCCTTCTTCCATTGCTTGCGTCCTAGTTTTAAAAAGACATCGGAGAGCTCTTCCAGTTACATCAGGTAGGAGTATTCATAATAACCAGTTTATTTGTTTCCAAAATCACATCCTCATGACCTTGTTGAAAAGAACTTCCTGGAAGTCTCACAGAGGCAGTCAACATTCCACAAATATACTATGCATCTTGGAATGCTAAAATTTATTGCATTTTTTTAATTATGCAACTATCAGCCTTCCCGCATACCTTAACATACCAGTCATCCGCCTATGTCAGAACAAGCGTCTACCCAGTACTTTGTTAAGCATTAGAGAAATGCCTTGAACTCTTTCTGCAGCTTTACTCTCTGAACGACAATCACCGGGTTCTCGGTATTTGACTGTAATCCTGATAATGTTGGAATTTTTAAGTATAAGATCATTTTCCTAACAATATTAAGCCCTCTATTTATAGGTTTATTAAATTATAAGGCGTGTAGGTGACTGAGTTGTGAGAGTAATGCCCTGTATTAGGAGATTAGTAATCATTGGAGCTATTGCTATGGTGCCAGAAATTGGCCTTATTGACACCTGAGGCAGAGTACTGGTTTTGTAGGACCCTCAGTAGGACAGAATAGCAGGCAGCCTTGCCAATGAGCTTAGCGGCATGCTGAGATGTGGTACAATGGCCTCTTCATATTTTTATGCATTCACAGGGCACTGATCAAAAGCATTCTTGCGTCCCAAATGATTCGATCATTCAATCCCCTCATGACGTCTTGCATCCTGTACAGGCGTTGGTTGTCGCTCGAAGCACACATGTGCCTTGCATTTTCCGATCCTCGCACAAGTTGCAAACATGTGTTTGTCAATACTGAAAGAGATTGGTTGACAAACGAAGGGAGTTCATTATAGCTAAAGAGCTAATATTTGTTCACGTAAGGTGTGAGGCGGACACCTGAAGTAAAGGCCTCCGGTCGAGAAAGGGAATGGAATGGTACACCGCACTATACTTGTCATCTCAGGAAGGAAAAGGTTGTGCTTACAGCTTATATGGTAGCTTTTAATCGATTTATTTCTTCAAAAAACCAATACAAAGCTGCTTGCATTTGAAACGTGTATGTCTCTAATATAACCATTGATCTTGAGCACGTAAAAAGTGAAATTACTATTGTTCCACGAGGAGCCAAGCCTTCCTTAATCTTTTCCTGGCTGAGGTGGCTCAATTTAATTGACTTTACATTAGAGTGCAATGGGAAGATATGCAACCATCGGGGAGTGGGTCTATGTCTTCTTTGAGTACAGCCGTGAGGTGTTCTCGGGGGCCCTGTCGTTCGGCTGCCTGGGGGATATTGAATTTTTTGTGTCGTTTTCAATGAAAGCGGCGCTGTTGTCTCCAAGGACGGGATGCATAAGTGAAGACAGGAACTCCCATGCGGCGGCATACACTGTTTCATTTCCTTGGGAATGGTTTTGTGTACCAGGAACCAGTGAATTGAACGTTTCCGCCCTTTTTGCCAGAGTCCTTTAAATGTGCCCCACATTCGTCGTGCCCCACTGCGAGAGTTGAAGTTATCTCAGAGCTTGCACCTCAGTTGTTTACGGAGCTTCTGGGTGTATCTCTTATCTTCACCGTGGTCGCATTGAAATTGGCTTAGCGTTTTCAGTTCTTGTTTCTCCTGTAACATTGTTGGGCTTTTAGTCCGCTAACCACCAAGTTCAGGAGATGAAGGTCGTGGCCTGGGTCGTCTTGTTCGACTTGGTACTCCTGAGTGGACGTGGCTTTCATTATTCGCTTACCTAGACACTTTCGGGTGCTAGGTTGATAAACTTTACCTCTCATTTAGTAATCAGGTGTCTTTCCGTCAATAATTCTTTTTCGACGGGTAGGTGGTTGCTTCCCAAGGCGTTGGGAGCAGTTCTCCATCGTGCTCGGATGTTGTGTATGGCCCATGTCAAGTATGTTGTGGTGTCGTTCTCAGTGCGACGTTTGCCGACGCGGGTGGCAGTCTGTTTTCCGTTGAAAAGTCGTAGTTTGTCCTGCTTGGCGTGTGTTAAGACATTGCATCCTCTGTCATTGTCTCGCTTGTATCCCTACATTCGTGCTTCTGTGGTAAAGTTACCGGCCACGATAAGTTCTTCGGGCATCAATTTTCGCGATCCAACTTACGTCGTCTTGCTCGTGTCCCACAGTTCTACATTCTCTGGGAATAAATATATATCCATAGGTGTATGGTAGCTTCCCTAGCATTTTTGTGCATTTCTAAATTAACCACACATGTTTTCTGACCTTTCTTAGGTGACAACAGAAATCGCAGAGGAGTTTCGTAACAGTCTGTCTGCTTCTCCTGTAATTGTTGCACTGGGTGAGCTTCACACGTCTTTTCCTTGCATGCCTTGTCTTTTTGAAGGTGCTTCTTTTTTAATTTGTGCTGCACTCTGGAACAACAATCAATACTTTGCAAATTTCATACTTGCTAACCAAGCCTGATTCGTTAGCAAATATCATTCTAACTTATGGATACTTCGCATCACATAGAATAATATTATGAAAACAAAGTTTGAATACTTTTCTGTTATATGTTTTGTTTGTAAATTCTTGCAGTGTTGTAAGCTTTTTGATGTGACCGACATTTATCTAATCAACGTTTCCTGATGAGCCAAAAGCATTATAGGGTTGAGAGGGTAAGAACTGGAAATGAGCTAAGCTATAAGGTTTTTTTAAAGATATGTGATATAATTCTAGTTATGGTAAATTTATTTGTAACAAGAATGCCTGTGCTGCCCTTTAAGCTATAGGTGAGGTTCACTTTTGATTAGCATGGTTCATGGACACCAAATACTTGGGGATCTTGGACAAGGGGTGGAGGTGCTGCGTCGATCTACTTCTGTTGCACTATCCTACTCCAAAACATGAAAAAAGTTTGAAAAATATAGTCTCAGAATAATAAACTTATTCTAGCAGAAAACGTGTGTTCACCAAGCACCATTCGATATCAGTGCAGATGACTCCTAATTACTCGATTGCAGTTCCAAGTGTGTAACTACTGAGGCTGGGATACTGTAGGGCGTTTTCAGATAAGATCGAACAGCCATGTCCGGTGAACATTTTTAATTTTGATGAAAAAAATATATTTTGCTGGCTTTATGCATAGAACTATAAAACCAATCCTTGTTTTCAGGAAAAAAATTTTGTCTTTGCGAAAAAATTTGTAAGCACCCTCTCAGTCTCGTGCGCGTTATGCGTATCGCGCTATGTTGGCAAGTCGGGCGGCTTCCCCCAAAAAACTGTTCTGGCTACGTGTCTTGAAATATTCACTGACAAATTAGGCATAAGAAGGATTGACAAAAAGTATTTATCACCGAGTATTAAGGTAGTTAATTTGAGAAAACAAACCGCAAACACGGCACATTGCGCAATAATGCTCTGGATTAAGGAATATTTTTTTTCGTATCTATAAAAGCTAAGGTATTCAAACTTTGCCAGTATGTTGCCCTGTATATAGTTAATCTGTGACTAAAATATTGTTGTCCTGGTTAGCGGGAGAAATATACAAGAATTGCTCACACAGGGGCATTTAACTAAAAATGCATTATTTTGAAAATCATTTAAAAAAAAGGCCATCTTTAGTTTTCTTTTAACCATCTGAAATTAACGTTTATAACATGTACTAACAGAGCCTGTAAAAACATGATGCAATATTTATGTAGCTTTTAAGTCATAAAGCGAGAAACATGGCCAAATTGACGATAACGCGGTCGCCATAAATGGGGCGTGCACATACCCGTTCTTCACAATTTTATTATTATTAAAACGTGTAAAAATGCTACAGGGTGGTCAGGAAAAGACAAATAGACAGCACAGAGGTGGACGGTAGTTTGGAATTGAAAATTTCTAATACATTTTCGTACAACCGACCCAAAAATGCCCATGGGCCGGAGCGATCGAGGTGCGCCACCCTGTAACATGCTTCGCGGTGCCTGTTTCAACAGCCGGCGTATAGCGTCTCCGTCTACGCGACGTAAAGGAAGCAACCGGAACGACTTTGCAAACAGATCAGCCTACAACCTTGGCGGTAACATGATATAGGACGTAGGGCGCGGCAGAACCTGAACGTGCGCCGCCTGTGAGCGCCAATAGATACGCCGCCGTGGAGGGCCGAGCAACGCGTAGAAAATAAAGATACATTAAAAAAGGAAAAACAATTGCGATTGAATGAGATTGTCTGTATTTTAATTTATAAGACAACGGTCTGGAGAATCGTGAAATCCAATTTGGGTATGCCCATGTGACCTACGTAAGTGATGGTGCAACAAGCCACTTTAAGAACAAGTACCAACTACACGAGCTGCAGAGCCACAAATACACGTCAGCGAGGTGTATTTTTCCGCAGTTTGACATGGCAAGAGTGCCTGTGATTGAATCGGGGGTCGTGTCAAGCACCAGACAACGTTGTACAGCCTCCGACGGCCCACCAAGTCGGTGATCAAGTCGGCGTCAGAGATGGTTGCCCCACTGAACACTAAACTGCCGAACGTGAAACTAATCCACCTCCCGAAAGCTGACGTCAAAGCGTTCAGGGACATGAAAGGAAAGGACTGGGACTCTGTTTCCGTTGTGCGTGGAATTCAGTCCTGTCACTTGTGGTAGTGTACGTGGTCCGACACTTCGCAACCACAGCTGTTTTAGCAAGAACAGTAGCCGCAGAAAAGATATATCTTTAAAAGTAAAGTCTCCTATGGCTGCGAAAAGCAGATCGAGGTCGCGAGCTTGCGGTGCCACTGAGAAGAAACGAACAGTGATCGCTACAGGCAAACCGGGAAAGAAATGTTCCTTTTCGGAGTGCCAGGAGAGCGCCGTGACCGACTCAGGTCAGCGTCCGGCAGAAAGAATTCACGCGACAAATTCCGAATGTGCGCACAGAATTTTGATTAATTAAACTAGTTTCAATCGTACCACTTTTAACATGTGTTTTTTATCACTATTTAAACGTCAACCGCCCAGCTCTCCCACGAAGGGTAGGCTCCAAAATTCACTCGATCCGAGAAATCTGTATTTAAATTGTTGACTTGTACTTCAAACTCACCTGTAATGTTTTGTATCAATTCTAACTTTTTACGAATTCCTGTCACAGTGCTTTCTCTTCACAGACTTCCTACATTTTTCGACCCCTTGCTTGCCCTTGTTTGAAATTGGCAACGTCCTTTCTCCACTCCCGTTACGTCAATTTTGTATATTTATAACCCTGTGAAATAAAAACAAAAAATATTGCAAATCATTTTTGAAGGGCTTGATGGGACAGATTATGAGCCTTGATCTGTGAAAAGTAGAAGAAAAATTGCGATGGTCTTTATTTTAAACTGATTTTCTAATTATTGCAAAATCGGTAACCTGTCTAAATTTCAGTGTATTTATTTTTGGAAAAGTTATCGTTTTCAATTCCAATGACAATTTATGCAAATATAAAACAGACGCGTTCAAATCATTTGAAAAATTTGAATTTCCAGTCTTTTAAGATCCGGATCCATAAAGCGCTGAATTGCTTCGTAATCGATAATACATGTTTACCTCCTTTTATTTTATGTAGAGTCTCTGCACAAAAATTATTAAACCTAAGACGACAACAGTTTGTCTTTAATAAATATCCAAAAGAACAGTTTCAGGATAGTCGCATAAAACGAGAGCGTATACCGACAGCGATTTTGTGATTTTTTTTCCTCAAGAGAAATTTCATTTTCCGCAACAAAAAAAGGTTTGAATATGTTTTTGCGCTTGCACAGCAAGTAAAACATATACCCTTTGCAAAAATTTAAAAAAATGTCGACCGGACATTGTTGTTTGATCCTATCTGAAAACGCCCAATACAAACAATTTCAGGCAATCACAATTCTTTTTCTTTTTTCAAGTATCTTTTATTTTCTACGCGTTGTGCGGCCCTCCACGGCGGCGGATCTATTGGCGCTCACAGGCGTCGCAGGTTCAGGTCCTGCCGCGCCCTACCTCCTACATCATGTTACCGCCAAGGTTGTAGGCTGATCTGTTTGCAAAGTCGCTCCGGTTGCTTCCTTCACGTCGCGTAGACGGAAACGCTATACGCCGGCTGTTGAAACAGGCACCGCGAAGCATGTTACAGGGTGGCGCACCTCGATCGCTCCGGCCCATGGGCATTTTGGGTCGGTTGTACGAAAATGTATTAGGAATTTTCAATTCAAAACTACCGTCCACCTCTGTGCTGTCAATTCGTCTTTTCCTGACTACCCTGTAGCATTTTACACGTCTTAATAATCATAAAATTGTGAAGAACGCGTATGTGCACGCCCCATTTATGGCAGTGTTGTACACGTTCCTCAAAAAATGGAACGAAAGCTCGTTCCCCGTTCCTTCTGATTTTTGGAACGCGTTCCCGTTACAAGTTTTATCGGTGTAAAAGGAACTCGTTCCCGTTACAGTTAAAAAATGGAACGCATCGTTACATATACGTTACTTTTGTATTTTGCTGATTACCATATTTAGTTAGATCAAGCAAAGCTTTTTTTTATCTATCCCATCAAATGGGTACATACAAATTTATATGCCGTGATGGAAGGGCACCAGAAGAAGAAAACAAGCGGAATCGAGGTGTTATTTGCTGATATATTGAAGTTTAAAAATCTCAGCTTTTAACCATATTCATATTTGTGATGAACGATTCAGACGAGCCAAATGTATTGCTACCCCACATGGCACGAGCGTTTTAGAACAATTTCACACGTTTCAATCTAACAAAGTAACTTGTTAAAACTTAACACCAGTTGTTTCTCGATGTTGCTGTCCGCTAGACGAGCAAGTGAAGGAGAGGGTAGGGCTTTTGGAAGGTCAGTCTTGGAAACTACCAGTTCTTCTTCGTGAAGGTTGGATTCGTTGTTCAGTTTGAAGACGAGGGACAAGGGGAGAAGGAATCAAGGTTAATTTTTGTGCATATTTTAAGTGACCAATGTTCAGGATACAAGGGTGCGTTCGATGTCTGGTAGCCGGTGATTTTGTTGTAACTGTAGGTCTCTTTATGGAAGTTGAGAAATGTCTTTAGTCGGCCTTAGATTTCTGTGTATATGAGGATTCGTGGAAGGGGGGGGGGGCAAAGAAAGTAGCTGAGTTTGAAACGTCCCTCTTTCTGTGTCTTTTCTTGCGACTATAAGGTTTGCTTTTTGTACCGCAGTCTCAGGCACTCAAAAAATAATCAATGTCCACTAGCTAACAGGCACCCGACTGTCACCAAGCGAGGGCAATACAAACTAAGCCCTAAAATAAGTAGCCAAAAAGTTAACATGTTAAAAACAATATGTTTGTGAAGATATAGCTTTTATACTTTTAAAATTTTCCTGTTACAAATAAAATAAAAATTACCCCACTGAACGAAAAAAAGAAACGCCGTTACTCTTTCCGTTCCAGTAAAAATGTAACGAGTTCCCGTTCCAGTTCCACCGTTGCAGAATGGAACGTCGGCGTTCCTTCGTTCCTCCTAAAAGGAACGCGTTCCAGGAACGCCGTTCCTTGGAACGTCGTCCCGTTCAACACTGATTTAGGGCAACCGCGCTAGAGTCAATTTGGCCATGTTTCTCGCTTTATAACTTAAAAGCCACACAAATATTGCATCATGTTTTTGCAAACTTTGTTAGTACATATTATAAACGTTATTTCAGAGAGTTTAAAGAAAATTAAAGATGGCACTTTTTTAAAGGATTTTCAATAATGCATTTTTAGTTAAATGCCCCTGTGTGAGCAATACTTGTAAATTTCTCCCGCTAACCAGGACAACAATATTTTATGCAAAGATGAAATATATACAAGGCAATACACTGGCAAAGCATGAAGACCTTAGCTTTTATAGATACGAAGAAAGATATTCTTTAATCCAGAGCATTTTTGCGCAATGTGCCATGTTTGCGATTTTGTTTCTCAAAATAACTACCCCGATACTCGGTGATAAATACTTTTTTCAATCCTTCCCATGCCTAATTTGTCAGTGAATATTTCAAGACACGTAGCCAGAACAGTTTTTGGGGAGGCCGCCCGAAATGTCAACATCGCGTGATACGCAAAACGCGCACATGACTGAGGGGTGCATACAAATTTTTTTCGCAAAGACAAATTTTTTTTCCGCAAACAAGGATTGGTTTTATCCTTCTGGGCATAAAGTGAGCGAAATTTTTTTTCCCATTGAAATTAGAAATGGTCGTCGGACGTGGTTGTTTGATCTTGAAAGAAAGGAAACTCTAACAAAAATTGATACGGAGCCCGACGACAGTTTCCCGTGATCAAGGGGCCGAACTGGCCTTGAAACGTCGGGCTCCGTCTCAATTTTTGGTTAGAGTTTCCTTTCTTTCATTGTCACTCCTAACCAGGTGGATGTCCACCGAAAGGTTTACGTTTAATTGTTTGATCTTGTCTGAAAACGCCCTGTAGTGGTGTAACCAGTGGCTTGAATACTGCAGTGGTGTAAACGTGGGGTGGTGTGTCAATTTTGACGAGATCTAGATTGACAAGCACATCGTTGTGTTTCGGCAGCCTTGTCAACAACCAACGCAAAGCACATGTCCGTCCTGGTATTATGCAATACTTGAACAGTCAATGGTTCTTGAGCTAGCAAGAAAAACAAACGTTTTTATTTTGGTTTTTTGAGTGCAGGTTCCACAGAACGGTATACAGCCCAAACAGCAGGTGCCTGTGAGGCATTTGGTTGTTCTGGTCTGCATTCTGTGTCTTGCCAAACCGCAACAGCCCTGTTTTCTGCTCGTAGAATGCGTAGTCGCATGCAGTCTCCGGTCATTTGATCTCTTGCAAAAGCAATTTAAACGAAACCGACGACTGGCGTCGCACGTGGGCATCACGCTTCCACGCTAGTGATTTTGTTCACAAACTCTACAAAAAGTGTTGTATTCTCCACACTCGTATACAAATTTTTTGTTGCGTTCAAGCCTTCAGGAGCACTTCGCACATCCCAACGCCATAACAGGATATAGTTACTCAACACTATTTATTGCGACTGAAAAATGCGACTCTTACTTGGATTGGCAGATAAGGGTCGCCTTATCTGCGATTGTGACGCATATCAGTCTAACATATACATCACAATCCTGTACCAGTGTGCCTACCTATTCAGTGTTTCCGCTGGTAATACCTCTATATAAGTTTCCAGATATAAATATGCCAATGATATTTTTTACATTAAATGCATGAGCGTTAAAAGCCCTATTTGAGAAAAAGCCGGCATATTGGTTTCGCTCCCGTCACCTCTCTGGTCACTTGCCCAGAGATGTCGATACAGCCGATACTAACACATTTTCTCCGCATTAATTACATTAATCCCTTGTTTGTTTCATAGGCCGCTCACTTTTCAAATGCAGCTGCCAGCTGTTCGTGGACAATGGAGTGATGTTGAAAGATCTGGGCTTTCTGCAAGCTATGAGGCTCCTTTTTGCCCTTTATTATTGTTTAAACGTCCAGTATGTCAAAGGTGTGGGAACTACACTTGAGTTCATTCCGAGGTATGGTTTATTTCCTTCATAATTTTAAGCCTCACGAGAGGTATTAAGGGGCAGCTCTGCTGAATTTTGGCTGAGAAAACAATGCAGTTCTCTTTATAATCATCTAGAAAGGCTACAACTAAAATATTTCTGTATATTAAATTTGGCCTTCAAAGTTTGACAAGCGCTAATCTGCTAATTTTAGCGAGCGATGTGCAGGCTAGCCAACGGTGCACTTCCTTCGGATGAGACGTCATGTTGATGTCTGTTGCATACACTGGCTTTTTCCTTTTTCAACGCCATCACATGTCCAGTCGGTTCAGACAACGCTCCCTAGAGTTGGCTTAGTGAGTGGTGTGAATCACGTGACCCCTTGCATTCGCCGTGGACATGAGTTTGCGTGCAACTGACGTCGCTGCTCACCCTTTGCCGAAGTTTCGGTTTCCGTTTGCGACTTGAGTTATCACGAGGTTGCATGAAGAATATTCTACTTTTCGTGAAACAAATGATGTAGAGTTGTTTATGAGTGCTTTTCAAAGTAAGATCATCCACTATCTCGAAGTTTTCTAGATTGAGTGGAGTTGCCCTTTAATTTGTCACTGACTACCCACATTTCCAAGCTTATTTTCAGAAGTCCATCATTACACCGCAATAAGGTGTTATATTCACAGACCACAGATTGAATAAAACATACTTGGGACGAAGGACGACAAACATTTCTTTCGACTATACAACAACATGAATGAGCTTAAAAGCACTCCCTGCAATTTAGACTGCCAAGGAAATTGAGAGAAAGGAAGGCGGGAAGAGTGAAAGGAAAGTGTAAAGATAAAATGGTAACTCATGCTGTTTTTTCACTTTTTATCTTATTTCCTTCGTTCCAATTTTATCTTTACACTTTCTCTTCCTGCCTCCCTTTCTCTCAATATCCTTGGCGGTCCGAATTGCTGGGAGTGATTTTAAGCTCATTTATGTTGTTGTTAGATTATATAAATGTTCGTCGTCCTTCGTCCCAGTGTCTTATTCTTTCTGTGGTTGTAATTTTATTAACACACTCTTCAGTTACTTTGACGGGTGTTATATGTTGCATAATAATTCAATTTAAAATATTCTACCTAATGTTACAATGTGATTATGTTTGACCTTGTCCCAAAAACGTTTTCTAAAAAAAAAATGCATGATTTTTTGCCGCAATGTCCGTAGCCATGCCCTAAAATATTTTTGGCGAAAAAGATTTTTTGATGATGTGAGCGTGGTTTTAACTTTTAAAACAGTGTGAAACTAGGCATCACTCAATAATTGACAAAAAGTCAGCTTTTTAGTGAAACACCCAACAATATTCTTTCTCAATTTTCACGGCTTTCGACTTACAATGCGGTTGGGCTTCTAAAGTTTTGTTTAATTTAAATATTTAAAAAAAACTAATAAACTTTGACAATTTTTAGCATATTTGTTATTTTATCAAAAATAATCTAATTGCTACCGGAACTTAATGAAAGTTTTTACCGGCTGCCCTGCAGGTATATAATCTATTAAAAATGTTTAAAACCGCTCGAATTAAATATCTCGCAGTAAACAAAAATTCTGAAGTTCCAAAAAAGTGCGTTTCGACGCATAAACAGTCGTTTATTTCACCCTGAGGTGGTCCAAGTAAAAATACAAAACTTCGTGGGTTTTGAAGAACAATCGATAATCTTTTGATTCTGAAAGTATAGTTCAAGTAATTTTTTGTTTAAAGCGAGAAAATTTTTGAAGTTGAACTCTCGCATCACAATCCGGCATCGCTTCTTAACGCCTCTTTGCCGCACAGCACGCCACCTGTGGCGATTTTTTCCCTTACAGCCGTCTTTCCGGCTGTAAGGGAAAAAACGGCGGGTATCGTGTAATAATCGTAGGTGCCGCCAGCGCGTAGTAATAGCAGGCCCGTTGTGCCCTTTGTACCCGAGGGCGGCTCGAAACGCACCGAAGTAGGATATTTCTAATCGGGCTAGTTGGTTGTCCTTTATATCAACATCGCCAAAAAAACGAACAGGTAGAGGCTGAAGTGGAAAAGATGCGGCGCAACTGTAATTTTAATTAATTATGCCAGAAGAAAAAAAACTAAAGACGTGCTCAGAAAACACAATAAAGATAAGGCAGTAAAAGTTCATATGCAGAAGATAGGAATATTTTCCCCCGGAAATCGTTTGCATGCACGCAGAGAGAGGCACATACTTTTCTGGGCACACTCCACTAATGGTTAGGTGCTAAACAGTTAGAACTAAATACTTCCAAGACAAAGTATATAATTTTATGGCTGAGAATGAAACTATTACTAGCACAAATATTATATCCTTTCAAAACTCCAATATTCGACGCGAGGAATCTTAAGTTTCTTAGTGTCAGTTTTCATAAAAATTTACATTGGACTGCACAAATGAATGATCTCGGAAGAGATATTTCTAGATCAATTGGTATATTTTTAAAATTAAGATATCTTCTCCTAAATTGGTTAAGGGGACCCTACCAAGAAAAAACTATTTCTGCAAAAAAGTTGATTTTGAACAAAAGCCAGATTTGCAGCCATCAACATCTAAAGAGAATTCCTTTAAAGTTTCAATAATTTACCCTGCATAGTTAATTCTTTATAAATCATTTCCGGTCCCCCGAAGCCAAAAGAAAAGGTAGGGGTTTGGAGCACCTTGAATGCATTTTTCTCCATTCCTTTTTTCAGCATAAATTTCACATTAGAAAATGTATAGTAAAGAAAATTGATATTTTTTTAGTTATACTTATGAGAAACAATGCAATATATCAAAATAACTGGCTGGGTATGTGCTATGGGTATTCGTATGAATATATTACAAATAAAAATCACAAAGTTTATTTTTTTTAAACGATAGTTTTGCGAAGCGAACACGCTGACTTCCATACTGTACCATTTGTAACACATTTCAGAATTGATATAGTACAATGAAATTTGGCAGGAATAGTCCTGCCACGCATATACACGTTTACTGCAAATTTCATTGAAATCAAGCAAGCGGTACAGAGGTTGAATTTCTTGGTGGTATCCCGCTTTAAAACAACTATAGACATATCTGATTCACTCGAGGCTGCTTTATTGTCTGTTGGTCTGGGGCACGACCACAGGAAATTATGTTAAACACATACTTACGTTGCAAAATCGCACGGCTCGGTTAATTAATAATCTACCAGTGTTCGATTCGACGCCCCTTGTCTTAACAAACATAAAATGCTAACAATATATAACCTTTTTCGCATAAGGGTATTCGCGACCCCAGCGAACTATATGGGCGCGCTGATCAGGCAAAATGGTGGACGAAAGGAGGTCGTTTTCGTCATTCAGCACGCGTACCACCATAAATGTCTTGCACTGCAGCGTTAAATCAATATTGCATATGAAAGCAAAGCAAAGGAATGACACGGGGGAAGAGTAAAAATAATTACTGGAAACGATTTTTTTATGCTGCCTACAAGAACCAATTAGCGATAGCAGAAGACAGACACTGAACTACCTCCTCTCTTGAGCTTCTCGGCATTGCCGCTACGTGGAGTCGATTTCACTGGAGTCGCCAATACCTATTTGAATTCATACTCAAATCAACGCTAATCCTATCATCTTTAACGACAGATATGTAGCTAAGCAAAGAAATTACAATTTAACAAGAAACCAGTTTCTAAAGCCTAAACTAAAAACTAATTACGGTACCCAAAATATTCTGTTAGATAGCAGACAATCTAAACAAACAAAATCGAGTATACGAGTTGGCCGGAAAAAGTTCTTTCTATTTCTATTTAAAAAATATCTCAGGGATCGCCCTGTTGTTGAGTGCTGTGTAAAGGTTTGGGAGCTACTCAGGCTATTTTATTCGCCTGATGTCCAACGGAAAATTGTGTGAAAATAAAATAAACAAACACAGGTCATCCGTTGTCAACCGGAAGTCTTGTGGAAGTTTGTATCTTGGCCAAACAGGGAGGTACGTGAATGATAAAAAGAGAATGGTGGATTCAGTGGAAATTATAAGGTTGTGTTGACGTGGGAATTATGATGTTCCTTAAATAAAGATATGGGCAATCACATCTCAAATATCCCCAAAAGTGGTGTTTACAAACTTCTAAATAAGACTGCTTGGCTAATTCTTCACTGTAACGACACTAGAAACCGTATTGGTTGTGAAAATATTAGTTGCCAAGCTTTTTTTTTGTTTTACTTCACAAAAAGGAATAATAAACTCAGACATTTGAGCGATCGTCGTTGGTTGCGCATTCGGGTATTTCGCACGGCTCAGGTGAATTTGACACAAGGAAACGTTTTACATTGTGTTTCTAACTGCAGTAGTGGAACATATAGGTCATAAAACATGCTCTGTATATAATTAGTTTTGATTGGAAACCCGTTTCTTCTGACTTTAATTGATCTGGTATGGATTTTACAAATTTTGATATATTCAACACTAAGGCATAAACGTTTGTGTGAAACGAAAGCCTAAACATTAACTTCAGTGAAGGATAGACACTTGCATGTATCGTACAAAAAATGTATCGAAGTACAAATATGAAATTTCTTAGACAAAAACTATTTTGCTTATAAATAGCATTACAATTTTGAACATGGTGTTTAAAAAGAAAATGAAAATGCAATGGAAAATATTTGATCATTTTCAAATACTTTTATAAATAAGACTGGTTCATCTAGCTTGTTATTTTGTTGAGAATAAGCCGCATGTACAAAACAATGTTCTAAATGAAGAGATGAGTGAATAAATAGCTACGAAAGTCAGGTGCATAAAATTGGAAATTGAAGATATAAGAATAATATTTACTTGACATAGAGTAAAATATACGGTCAATAGCAACTTGGGCAGAAAAAAATGCCGCCTTCTAGTGTACAAACTATGCAAAACAAATGTTGCTAAAACGGCGGAAACGCCACCTGGGTTTTTCACTCATTCGCATCTTATAGGGAACTACTCGGAGGAAACAAATATTTCTTTTACTGAAATAAAAAAAAAAACCTTTAACAGGAGATATTTGCTTTCTGGTATGAAGAAGTTTAAAGGGGAAAACAAGTGCAGCTTAAAACAATAACAATTCAAGTCAGCCTATAAATTCACTGATCCTTTTTCTTTCATGCTTTAAGACTAGCGCCCACATGACAGGGAAAAGCTGACGACGTCCGCCTGTGGACGAAACAGTGGAAAAGGGAAACGCTCCACGTAAAAAGAAGGAGAGCAGTGGAGGCGAAAGGCGAGAGAAAGATGGGACGTCACGGGGTGAACGCCTATCCGCACGCGGATGCTGGGCCGATATTGAACTTGCAGGTGGGTGGGGCGCGTAAGCTCGGCATACCTGAACTCCGTCTGTGCTCAGAAATGAAGTCTGAACCAAGTACTAGCGCGGGTCCAAGTAGGCGGCAAAATCAGACGGATTGTGAACGAGGGAGACAGGCTGCCGAAATCAGTGAACAGCTAAAGCAGCGTGAGGCAGCGGCACCAAGAAGCGTGAGGCGCCAAGCGCGCAAGGCGGGCGAACGAGAACCCCTAAAGCCGGAAACAATTATAGGAAGATCAATTGGTGAACTCTTAGAGAATGCGTCAATACAACTTTAGGGGAACGCGGCACACGTCCCCCGTTTCGGAAGCGGCAGCATTTACCCCGTAACGAAGACAAAAAATTAACAAGCAAAATATCGCCCGCTCCGGTGATTTGTTTCGGGGAAGTAAAAGTTTGTTTAATATTTGGGGTGCCGAATCCCATCGCTCTCTGCCTTGTTAGTCTTTGCCCGTAGAAGATCGGAACCCGCCCGCAATCGATCGAAATGGCAGCTTTTGTAACCACTAAAACAGTCCCGTGGACTACTGAAAGCTTTCGACACCGTGCCTGACCACCACGGAGGCCGATGCGGACGTCGTAAGCCCGATTGCGTGGCCAACGCACTACCGCAGAGCTGGCAGAGTACCTGCGCTAGCTCGACCTGTAACGTTTACTACTACTAAAAAAATAGAGGGAACCTACTCAAGAAATAAAGTGTAAGTACCACACTGTTAGCAAAAATAACACGTCCAAGCGTGTAAACCGTTGTCCCATAGCGGACACGTCGAAACGTGTTCGTTTTACACGCAGCCATCTGCGTTATTCGTTTACACATGAGGTGCCGTGTAAACTTAACACGATACACCGTGTCTGCCTTCCACGAAACACGGCATAGCGTGTTCGTTATAAAACATGGCGGCCAGCAGCCGAGAACAGGCGAAGCGGTGAGAGGACACAGGACACGCTTGCTCTCGTTCGATGTCTTTTATGCGCAGTAAATACAGTCTCCAATCGCTAGCATCATGTCTAGTAGAGCAAGGACGAGGTGACTAACGGAGAACGGCTACGGAGGACGGCGCCGCCCCGCTGGTACCCACCGTAGCCTCGGCCTCGCTCACCTTTACGCTCCGATATCCTGCGCAACTTCCATATGCCTACTCTGTCGTCGGCTTTTAAGCGGACGAAACTTGCATAAACTTCATCGCTGCGTTAGACCAGCCGACGTCGCTACGTGCGAAAGTACGTGCGTCAGCGGCGACGGTAGCTACGACGGGATTGCTAGACAGATAGAGATGAACAAACGCCGAACTTCAAGTAGATAAATGACTCGACCAAGCGAAATATTCGAAAAAGTTGACGACTCGTGCCACCTAGGAGTAGCGACGTTGGTAGCTCCAACCACTGATACAACGCAACTGCTAGACAGACAAACGAATGCCGAACTTACGTGGACATATACCTCAAGCAAATATCTGAAATCTGGTGGTAACTTGCGCCACCTAGTGAGATTTTTAGCAGCTTGTAAAAAATAATTGTTTGTACTCTACGAATGATCGCGCGTAGCAGCACACATACATCATACAGACATCAGAAGCAGCAACATATTACACAGCACCGACACAGACATATACACAATCACAATCACTACAACGACAGTGCTACCCGACACTTCCTATTCGACACGCTTATTTCGCCGCGGGGTATATAAGCTTGACGTGTGCGGGTGAGCTCTTTGGTCGCTGACCGTTACAGATTTATAGAAGAACACACAAAACACGGCGGAAAGGACAGCCGTGTGTAAAATCTGTTTGCATTTAAAACATGTGGAGGCAAAATCTATAATCTTAATCCGTTGCAAAAGATAACGATGCATTAACAATAAATCTTAAACCGGTCATGAAAAAGTTCAAATATTTGTTATTTTCTTGCTTAGCCAGCGTTATGAGCAGTCCGGCTAGCTCGAATCAGATAGAAAAATAAATTATTGGGGATTTTATCATTATGTATTCAATAATAAATGACAATGATCGTTCCGCAAAGCATTTTTTATATATTCTTTTGAAGGACATCCGCCCAACACTTCACTTCCGCTAGTTGCAGTACGGGAGCAGACGCCTTCACTTTTGGGGCGTTTTGATGCAGTTTGTTGTCGTATGTCGTGTCGGTGTTGAGTGGAGCGGTGGGGCTCGGCAGTTTGTGACCGGTGTTATTCGTGATCACTGGTGTGGCGCTGATGCGTCTTTTTTTACACCGCCACCACCCCGAACTTTGAAGATTCACGGGCTTGTAACACTGCATTATGCTGAATCGCGAGCTCCTTCTCTGTTGACGTCGTTTTCCTGGTACCACTCGTGGATACTGCAAGCGTTTAAACAGTGCGCACCGTCTCGCCTACATCCCCGGTGACGTACTCGACCTGTTGAAACATATTGCTTCCGTCATTTTGGAGTACGCAAGGCAGTTATCTCGTTGCTCTGGTTTCGGTTATAAAAGCAAGGCAAAACGCTCGTAGTTCCCGCCCTCAGTACACGTTGGACATCTTCCACACTTTGACTCCGGATAACTGGATGAACGAGGATTTACATTTACTAACTTCAAAGGTCACTCTCGCCGCGTCCTCACCGTTGAGCAGCAGGAGCAGCTGGCGACAAGCCGCGGATGAAAGGCTTGAGCATCAACAGCCCAAGTGCACTCGGTGCCGATGCGGGCGATGCGGGTTTCTGTCAACCGGTAGGCTAGCACAAACCGTGACCGTTCCAGCTCTTCGTCATGACACGGTGTTGCAGAAAGCAGTGTAAAATACAACTACGCGGACCACCGAAGCAAACGCACTGTTATCGTAAATCTTGGCTTGTGATTGCGCCTTTGTAGATCATCTTATTCCTTTTGCTGGAGAGACGCGAACGACGGGCGTAACAAAATCGCTTGCATATTCCGCATACCTCGCAAAGCATTTACCGTCACCTTGCGAAAAGCGCACCGTCCTGACTTCCCCTGCCTTTTAGCCTGCTTTAGAGCAGTTTGTACCTGCTAGTAGGTATGCCTACTGAAACTGAAACTTTAGAAACTAGGGGCAGTGCCAGATAGAAAAAGAGACAAGTTGGGAAAGCTTGCTCGCTCTCTCCGACTTCTCAACTCTCAAGTGATTGTACCATAATAAATGCACCAACGCCTCTTCCCAAAATACGCCTCTTCCCAAAATAAAGTAAAAGCACTATGTTCACTACGTAAAAAATGGTCTCAGTTCATGCATCTGTGGGCAGGTAGGAAATCTTGCCCTAATTTATTCACACCGCATGATGTGCGCAACAAACTCACACGAGATGTATACAGGAAAATATCGGTGGTGACTTAAGTTTCCCTGAAATTCTGCATAACCGGTCGTTTGCAGGACCGAATCATCTACTCGAGCGGTGTGCGTCGCTGTGCAAACACGTCGCTGTGCAAACGCAGTCCAACACGAAGCATAAAAACGGCAGATTTAGGACAACAATCCGGAGTCCATTGTTCAATTAAAACGACGTAATTTTGTTGAAAACACCCGCAGCTTTTTACTCACGTTATCCGTCGGGATACTTCCACATTTTGAAACGGAACTAAGGAAGATTTACTTTTAAAAACACTCGCTGCGTCCTCCCGGACCAGCTGGACGGGATCAGCTGACGACGACCCCACAACAACCAATTTGCGCTTCGTGCTAGTGTGGCTTTCTATACCTCCAAGCACCGCACCATACACCACGAACGTTTCAGCTCTTTTTCACATCGCCGTGTTGCACCCAACAGAACGAGATCGCCGAAGTCAACGCAGCGCTGTCGTGAACCTTGGCTTGTGGTTGCGCACTCGTGGACCCTGTGACTCCCTTCGCTTTCCAAGCACACACGACGATAACGAATGATACTTTCCGTCTCCCGGGAACAACACAGGGGCACTTCTCCGGTCACGTATTCGCTACATGTGCTCGCAAATCGAGGAGCTTCCCCATTCCCGTCAAACCAAAACAATACCGGCGCCATGTTTAACGTGCGTTGCTGCGAGAGTTTCTCCGACCAAACAAAAACAACGAAAGCAAACCGGCTCTCGCTTCCAGCGTACATCGGCGCATCGGCGTTGCGCCGTGGCCAGATTTTTTCTGTCAGCTCTAACTTAAAGATGACCTACAGATGCAGCAACACTGGCCACCACGGAGCGCCGTAAATTCTGAGGAGGTTGCATGGGAAGCGGCGGCACCTTCGCTTGCAGTTGAAGGGTTGAAGCCAAAACGAAACCAACTGCAATGTCACGTGTTCAAATCGAGGGCACGCTTTTTATATCCATTTTAACTGTTTAGAAAGAGTAATTACACCCATAACTGTATTTGTGGTGTGTAAGAAACTATTATCAAGACCCCTAAAATAAATACAAACCTCGGCGACAAAAGGGAAGCCGCATTGCCATCGACCAGAAAAAAATGGCAGCGAGCACGGTAAGCGCCGAACGCGCGGGGTTCGCCCCGTCCCGCGACATGCCGTAATTGCATTTGGTGCCTATCTGTCTCCGAGACATGTTTCTTTCCGCGGCATTTGTCTTCACGGATCTTTCTAGGTGTGTCCCCAAGCATTCCGATGCTTCGATAGCCGGCAATGCTGCGGTCGTCGCCCGGCGCTGATGCGTGTTTTCGAGGTCGGCTACACGGCTATGCGTGTATAACCGAACCAAAACACGTTTTCTACAACCTCGCATGATTTTTGAACGAATTACCCATTACTCAACGTGTAAATTTATGGTAATTTGTGTAAATAGCGTGTTTTTCACCCCAAATATTCACTAAATACACGGGACTTGCTAACAGTGCAGACGATGCATAGGTAATTGATACGACGTTCATTTGAGCATAATGTCACACAAATGATAGACTCGATCGACGTGTGGGTGAGGAGAGGAGAGTTCGCCACCAACGAAGCCAGGACCGGCTAGCACCGAACACATTCCCCGCACCACGGCCCACCCCACCGCTCGCAACTTCGAAAATGACAAGAGCGAACAACAAGGAGGAAAACTGGCCCTCTATCCAGAAAACAAGGACGGCTAATCATGCGGGAAGAGTCCATTTCGAAGAAAAGGTCTGGATAATCCTCTTCTTGTCAGCAAGGCGCGCCTAAGCCTAGTTGGGCTTACGATGTCGCGGGAATCGCAGGAGGGTTTTCGCCGTTCCATGCCTCTTTTTCTCGCTGCCCGAAATTTGTAATGCATGCGAAGAACCCGAACAAAAATGTTCAGAGTGCCAAAATAGCTAAATTTTGGCTTCTGCTCATGTATTAAACTGAATTTCGAATTGTAAATGATCTTTGTTTTTAATTATTTAACTGGCAGTCACTTTGACGCCTCTCCGCCGCACGCGTCGTATAACTCCTCGGCAGGAGAGTTCGTCGAAATGTACCACCACCTCTCCGCGGTTGCCTGGGCATATGTTTTTGAATCTTCTTATGTTATTGAACAAGTTTTTGTGTTCTCGGGGATTTTGCAGGAGCCTGTGGATACATATATCCTTCTAACAGCTCATGATATATCTTCTTTTCCTAACTGATGTTTCCGTGAATTAAGGATGCTAATGAAAAGGAAAAACTTACTTCACAAAAGGTTTAAGAAAGGCGGTCTTCATAGGTAGGAAGCAGGATTCAATAGCTGTAGAGAACAGTGTAAGAAGCTATTAAAGCGCGATCTCCAAGCGCGCCTTGACGCGGTAGAATTGGATTTGGGTAAAAATTCTGGAAATACTTTAGATCGCGATGTAAAAAGAATATTAGGTCTTCACTCTTTTCAACCGCGAGCGAGATGGAAGGTGCGTGGCCGAGTTGTTTGTAGATCATTTTGGGTTGGTTTACAAAGATAGTATGGCCTCCACATGCACCTCCTCGCTGCACCTGTCTGTGTTCAGCGAACGTGTCAATTGCATCCATATCGGCGAAGAAAGTGCCGAGCTTTGCATTTAGAAAATGAAAGGCACATTTCCTTCTGGTCACGACAGAATACCCAACGCAGCTTTCAAATCTAATCACGAACTAGTCACACCCATATTAACCACAATATTTAATGACTCTCTATGGTCTGAAATGTTCTCCATAATATAAAAAAACCGCCGTGGAGGTTCCGGTCTTGAGGTCGGGAAAAAAGGGGATATTCTTAACTACCGTGGCGACCGGAATGTCTATCGTGGCGACCGGAATGGGCAGGCTGGTTACTGTTTCGCAATGCGCAAAACTTCTCAAAAATCAGAAACTGCCACCTGCCGCGGAAGTTCCGGTTTGGTTCGACGGTGTCGAAAAGATGTTCGCGGCCTACGGAGTGCCGAATGAAAGCCGAATGCATTTGATTATGCCGGCCTTGTCAGAAAGAGTTAAATATTTTTTTACGAGGTTATCTGCGGAGGAGATAGCTAGCTACGACACGGTCAAGGCCGCTCTGGACGAGCTCCGATCTCACCCCTGGCAAGTACCAGAAGCGGTTTGCCGGCGCGCGTAAGCGAAAAGACGAGGGGTGGGCGCAGTGCGCCTCGAGAACGGCCAGCTATTTCAGCTTCTACCTGGAGGCTCGCAAAGTAGAGAGTAAAGAGGACTTGATTCATCTAATGGTCGGAGACCAGGTAAAGTCGAGCCTCAGTGAGGAGTGTCTCCGACACGTCACACTGCGCGAAGAGACAAAGTGGCTTCAGGCGCACAAGCAGGCTAAGGTCGTACAGATGTATGAGGAGGCCGAAAGGGACGGGCGAGTGTCGAGGACCATAGAAGTCAGAAGCGACGGCTCGAAGCCAGAGACGGATGCTTCTAAGCAGAGGCCTCCTCGCACTTCGCCTCGCTACTTTGGCTGTAACCAGAGTGGGCACATTGCACGAAACTGCCCTAACCGCAAAGAGCAAGATTAAACGGCTCGAAAGCCACTCGTACAGGGAGTGATGGTAGGGGACAGACCTGCTATCTTGAGTTTCCTTCAACAGCCAACGGCTGCGGTAGATCCGAATGACAAGTGGGGACTCAGAGGTTGAGGACTAATACTAGTCGAACTTGTCTCCGGCGACCAAGAGCTAACGGCCGTGCTAGACACCGGAAGTGAAATAACAGTCTTCAGAGGGAGCGCCGTTCCGTCGGAACTGGCCGAGCCTAGCGGCACAATTCGCCTTGTTTCGGCCTTTGGGCAACAGGCAACAGCGAATTTCGTGCGTTTGCCGCTGCAGGCCAGGCTCCGGGGAGTGGTTGCTCAGAGTGATTCAGTCACCGTACTGTGTGCGGTTACCGATAGACTGGCTATCACGGCGGATTCGTAACTTTCATCTGATGACTGGAAGTTGCTGAACCGGCGCAGAGACCAGGAGTTTGATCGGGGTGAACCCAAGATAGCGTCACCGAATGCTTTCGTAACGGTTTCAGGTCCTGTGACTCAGGATGGCGGAAATAAAGTGGTTCGTGCGAACCCGCTGAGAAACAGCAGTGCTCGAGTGGTGCATGTGGGAGTCATACTTCATGAAGACGTAAACTATGGAGAGGTGAACTCGCTCATCCCCCGGAAACGGCGCGACTGAAAAAACAGGCGAGCTTGTTCACGAGGAGTGTCAGGTTGCTGGGGGTCAATCACCTTCCCCGGGCACGTCGTGGGGTCTGGAACGCATGGTCCCGACCCAAACAATGACGCCGCGATCGAGGGCTTAGATTACCCGCGCACTAAGAGGGAACCACAGAGTGTCCTGGGACCGTGTTGTTCCTTCCGAGAGTACGGAAAAGACTACGCTGCTATCGCCGAGTTTATCACGGCCCTTACCAAAAAAGGGCGTATTGAACGAAATACCTAGGCCGGAGGGGGCGGAGGGCGCATTCCCGCAGCCAAAGACAGCACTCTGTTAGGCAGCGATCCTTTCGACCCCGAGCGTGCAGGAGCCTTGCTGGCTATTGACAGGCGCGTCAACAGTGGTAGCAGGGGAATGCCTGGACCAGATCTTGTGTGATGGAGCTGAGAAGCCGATCGCGTTCGCCAGCCATACGTTCACTCCGACTCAAACATGCTGGCCCACCATTGAGCGCGAGGCGTTCGCTGCCGTTCGGACGCTTGTCAAATTTGATGGCGGGCTCTTGGGCGGAAAAGTGCACGTCGTGTCGGACCACAACCCTTTGTCCTACCTGAAGTCTTGCGGCCCTCATGGGGCAAAGCTGTTAAAGTGGGCTCTAATGCTATGATGTGATTATAACCCACAGAAAGGGGTCCGCTAGCGGTAACGGAGACGCTTTGTCTCGCTGGCCGAACAGATATTGGGTAACCACTGACTCAGCGCTGCACCCTCCTGAGAGCATGGGTGGTTCCACTTGCCGCGCGGCCGGACTCATACATCACAGGAGTGTGGCCTTGCGGCTGTGTCCGTGCGTGGAGAAGAGACTTCGTCAGACCTTGTGACCCCTGTGACTTGAGATTTTGCACGAGTCCAGAGACAATTATGTTTTTCTAATCCTTTTTGTTTTGTTTGGAAGCGCGGATATTGCAGAAAGCGCGCTCTGCTCAGCGTTTTTTTTGGTGCTTCATTGCGTATACGTTGATGCGTGCATCGTCACATGTGCGCGTATTTCTTTTATAATGACTTACTCTCATTCAATACAGGGACATTGCAAAGCGCGTGTCTAATGGCGTTTTTTTTCGTTGTATTTTTGGTTTCGTAACGTTGAAGTGCTCGGTTATGTGCATACATTGTCATCTTCGGTGTTATGCACTTATGTTTACGAAGATAACATTTTTTTTACAGCGCTACTTGCGTTTTTTGGACCGTATGTGGAAATACGAATGATGTCTTCAAAGTTTTTTTATTTGTTCGACTCTTCGATGTTCTTTCAGTCCAGCAAGAGTCTTAAAAGGAAAGGTGTAAAGATCGACGAGGGCTCCGGGGTGGGCCGTTAGCACCACGGAGACTTGGCTGCTAGGAAAGCGTTGATGTAAACACTTCCCGTGGTCGGCGACCTCTAGAGGCAGGCGTACTTTACGACGCGAGGTTCGGAACGCGCGTTTTCTGCCGAGAGAATCGGAGCGTGCGTTTTGAGCCGGGAGAACCCGTTGGCTCTGGCCGGCACCGTTTACAAATCGCGTTTACATCGGTGTAGTCTTTCTCGCCCGCGTGTGGGGGGTCACGGCAGAGCGGCAACGCCAGACCGCGTCTGGCAGAATGAATGACGGGATGGTTCACTTAGTCGGCGCTATCCAGACCGGTGTCGGCTGTCCGCTTCGCCTTGCGCGAAATGGTTTTGCTTGCATCCGAACCAGCCCGACCTTTGGCCGTGAGATGTACGCAGACTGCGGGTTTTCACGCGGCAATATAAGCAATTGCCACATGGCGAGAAAGTGAGCCGATTGGTTGTGGCCTTTTGGCCAATGGGAAACGCCTGTCTGACG
>JAZHYW010006422.1:0-22731 GCA_037355805.1 Ixodes ricinus
GGTCCGTGAGAAAGGATATCCCCTCCGAGGCGTGGAGTAGCCGTCCCGGCGGCTCAGGATCATCTCCTTGAGAAACTGCATTCCGCGCGCTTGCGGCGAAAGCGACAGAATGGGCTAGGCGGTGCCGTTCTTCCCGCGGCCGTCACCTTCGTCCGGCTCACCGTCGTCGGTGTCGGTCTCCTCGCTAGGCCTAGCGTCCCTGTCGCTGGGCCCAGCGGTTTCGGAGCCGTTTGCAGTGGTCGCAGGGGAAGGCTCGCACCCACTCGCAGACGTGTCAGATCTTCCGCCGCGAGCATGGAGGCACCTCTGGATAGCTAGGTTCGACATTGTACATGTTCCTTTTAAAAGTACACGGAAGTGACGTCTTCACCTCTGATTGGTTGGAAGCAAAACTGACGTAATTTCCCTAGAAAAATGTGGGCGGAGTCGGCAAAACTGGGCGGAGTCGGCTACCGGACGTGACAACAAAGTGACGTTTCGTTTTGTACTGAGTACGTTTCAAAAGGTACTAGCTCCTTAGAAGGTGTCTTTCGTTGGTCATCTTTTCCGAACCGCATCGTCGTCGGGCTATTGTGCCACTTTTCAACTAATTTAGTTATTGTTTTCGCCGGGAAGACTCACCGGCAGCACCGCGCAGCATTCGAGCTCCCGGAGGATTGCAAGCGTGCGACGCAGCGTCGGCAGCGCGAGACAACGTTGGCGCGAGGAGCCGGAGGTGGAGAGACTGCAAAACGAAGCTCGTGGACGTTCCCGACTGTGGAGCTTCAAGTGTTGTACACTTCGTTTCTACGACACGGAGTGCTTCCAAAGTTCGGTGGCGAGCGACGAGCACGTAGCGCGGGACTGAAGACAGTCGGCGTCTCTGTCCGCGTCGCGTCCGTCGCTATGTGCGTCGTGTCGGGGTCCGGCGCTGCTGGCTCCGCTTCCCCGAGACGCCGAGCGAGAGGTACGACGTGGAGACGGGCCTCGGGCCGCTCGGTAGGATATTCGGCGTCATCGGTTGCGTGAACGAAACGATGATCGCCATCGTCGGTCCGTCCAAGAACGATCCCACCGCCACGAAGGCGGTGTACTGTGCCGCAAGCATTTCTACGCCCTCAACGTGATGGTGGTAAGTACGCTCGAATTACGTACTCAAAATCAGTTCCATGTGTGTCAAAAAGAATACAGCGTAACGCCGGTACGGTGTGGATATGCCATTTTATAAATGAGAGGTGGGGGCTTGTGTGCTCCGCCAGGGGCGGACGCAGGTATTTCTAGAAGGGAGGGGGTCAGGTTTTTGGTCAGCGTATCACACTTAAATACCCCCCCCCCTTTTCCACGCCCTAAATTTTTACACATGTAGAACTCAAGAGGGGGGCCAGGACATCCGGACCACCCCCTCTGAATCCGCCCCTGTGCTCCGACTGCACGAGCGTGTGCTCAATGTAGTATGTCGTGACTTTTAAAACATGCATCCTCCCGCCTGCCACATTATTTTTGTTTGAAAGAAGTGGTTGCATGTCATCATATCTTGCGTCCATGAAGGTGTGTTGCAATCATGTTAATAGTGTCAAAAGAACTTTGAAGGTTCTGGAATTGAGACTGCTTTGTGAACCATGAGTGGAACATTCAGGTAAATTCATGTCGGTATCTCTCTCACACTTCCAGATGCGTGACGCTGAATGCCGGGTAAGATGCATGGAGCCACGGTGCCCGACTCCTTTGTGTAATGCTTCTCTTCGCTCTGCGGCAACATCAAGCAAGGGCGGCTGGTAGACGACCACAGGCTCCTCCTCGGTGAGCATGCTCGTTTCATTCCTCTTGCACACGGTGGCTGTGTACCCCTTGAAATCCACAGTTCCACAGAAAATGTACTGTACCAAACATCAACTGTGCAGGCCCTGTGTCTATACCTCTGGCACATCTTTGTAAACACTATCCAAAGAAGCATAGTACCAGGAAAACACAAAGTTGCAATCACCTCTTTTCGCTGCTTTCTTGCCGTCAATTTTAAAGAAAACAGTATTATAATAGGTTCCCTCCTCTAAACGTGCAGGCGACTTTGGCTTGGAGTCTTGGTTCATCACCCCTGTCCCTGGGATCCACGTGACCTCCATCTGCTTGCTGCCGGTCTAGTAAGGCACATTCCTCGGTCAGGTCCGATGTGGAGCGCTGCAGTGGGCTGTTGAAAAACAGGTTCTGGTGTCTGCAAAGGCACTGGACTCTGCATTACCATCCATCAATAGCCACCACCACCATTATGACGGCACGTGCAGTGCTGCACAACGCCTGCCTTGCGTTGAGCGAGCCAAAACCCGACTCGGGTTCCGACCCTGACAAGTCAGAGTTGGAGTCCGAGCCGAGCTCGGAGGGGTCAGTGTCTGGTGGCGAGAGGCTGGCTCCTGCCAACCTTCCGGTCGGCCTCTCGGACAGGGCTTTGAGGCAACGCCTTGTCGCCCGGTTCGAGACGCGCTGCAGCCGTGCCCCTGCGCAGTGCCGCACACGCCAGGATGGCAGTCCCACCGATGAGGGACGTCGCCACGAAGGTGGTCCCACCCAAAAGGACACCGTCGGGGTGCCCCTACCGCCCTCGCCACGGTGATGCCCAGCACGGACGCCACTGGCAACGGGGAGCCGCTCGCCACCACGATAAAGGTCTCGACCACCAAGGACCCGTCTGTTCCCTTGCCGTCAGTGAAGCCCTCCCCGTGAAAGCCGTCAAGTGCACACTTCACTCGCTGCTCTGCAGTCATGGCCGCCCATAAGCTATGCAGTCTCCTCAGCTCCAACACCCTGCACAGTTTATCACACAGCCACCATGGCTAGGGCCAGCTTGAACTTGAGAAAAAAAACATGTCGCTGGACTACCAACTATGGTTTAATACTTCTTCCTCTTCATGTGCCTCAGCCATCTGCTTCTTTTTGTTCTTTATTCTGAGAGCTATAGATACAAATTAGTTTAAACGACTCGCATTTCAGCGGGACGTAAAACATTCCAAACAGTTCTGCTTTTCTTGTCGAGTTTGTTGGAAGGCACGCTAACGCATGCTGCTTTGTTTCCTTCGATGGCCATTGTTTTAAATGTTTTCGCATTTCTCGTGCATACGGGCTTTTGTTTCTTGCAAGGATGGTGATGCTGCTGAACACAACACTGTGTTTACAGGTGCGGCAATGAGCTGCTGTAATTTCCTTGACAGATGCTGCATGCTTTCTTGTCCTATCACCGATGTGACATTTGCCATGTGATAGGGGAATGTGATAAACAACCCCTGTGTCACACGGGGCACATTATGTCTTGTAAGAAATGTGCACATTTTCTTCTGGTTGAAGTTGTAATTTACTTTGTCTTGTCTTGTCAGGGTACACTGTGTAGTGGGCGAGGAGGTCGTTTGAATTGTGAAAGAGGTTGTTCAATCAATTTTAAGCTGTGTTAGAGACTTCATTGTTCCTACGTCTCAGGGTTACTTTGGATGTCATTCACCAGCTCGCCTGCATTTTATACCTTTCTCCAAACAATACGCCTTGTTTGGAGCAGAGCACACAACCTTATTGCCCTGCCTTGCAGCTACTTCCTTTTAATTTATGGGTTATGCCATGAATGTATAGGTACTACAATTTTTTGCTTAGTTCTTGTCTTCTCTCTGCCATATCTGTGTCAGCTGATTTGTGTTACAGTTTGGTGCAGGTGTTTTCAGATGCGCATCCCAGGAAACCAATCGGATACCCAGAATCACGTAGGCAGAAAAAGTGCTTTTCAAAACTTTGCCCGTTATTCTGGTGACAATATTTCTTTAAGGCCAATACAAGAGCAACATAGGAAACACTGTGTTTTATAGTTTTGGAATGTCCAGATGCAAACAAAAGAAATCCTTTGCACGACCTTGGTTCATGCTTGCAACATTCGTTTATATCTTTAAATTCCAGTGTAAGGTCGAGGAACATGATGGACCTGTTCACAGGTATTCCATGTGCTGTGTTCAGAGACAAACGGTACTGCCCCCGGATATGTATTGAGTGCATGGCGGTGATATCGATAGCCTTTCCATTTTATGAGCAGAAGGCATGAAATGAGTGGGATAATGACCGAGAAGGCTTGCGGGTTACCAAACCGACAATGGTCACCTCACTTTCCCCTGCAAAGAGCCGAGAAATACTTTAGACCATCTGTAGACCTGTATAGTGTTGATTAAACCAGGTATATTGCCATTTTGGGTATTGTTTCATTTCCCCTGTGGTTTTAAGCATCCCGTTATTGCCTTCTGTATTATGACTGTACATCACTCAGGTGTGCCTCTTGATGTTAGTATTGGGATTTGTGTCAGTTAGGATCTCTCAAGACATTCCAGGTTTCTCTCTCTCCCTACTTTTTGTCACGGTGCCTATTTAAGCACTTTTTGGAAAATAAAAATTTCAGCTGTTTGAGACCTTTCGGTGTATGTGTCCTTTTTTACGTAGAGTATCAGGGTTTATGGTACGTTGCACAGCTAGTTTATTTTTGAAAGTGCTTTATTTTTAGAATGCAAAACCGTAACTTGAAAAAGTAAAATGATATGAAAACATGTGATGCAATATTTCATTCTCGAAAGTAAAAATGAACACTGACTAGCATAGCACAACCTAAACACTTGGACATTCTTAAATCACATATTATGTCAAAAATTTATCTCCTATTTGAACACGTTTCGCAGCACACCACCTCTGGGTTGTATTTTGTAACACATATATTAATATACACGAAGGCCTGCCATATTCGGGACAAGATTAAATGCAGCTAGACAGTAATATACTGTAAACGACCTATTTTTCGCGGGATCAATATTTCGCGATTTAGTTCAAAGCTGAAGTTTTGGAATGAATCGCGGGTTCTAAATTTCGCGACGTGGTGGGATCTCAATATAGATTCCAATGTGTTGACATCTTACCGGAATTGTTCGCGGGACCTATTTTTCGCGAAAATTAAGTCGTTTACAGCATATGTACAAAAAAGACGTGGCGAAGTTTGTTACTGAGGTATTCCTGACAAGATGAAAGTAGTTGCTGTTGCAAGTTATGACTACACTGTAGGTCTCAAAAAGGTGAGCGCTCAGGCGAGCTCGTGAGAAGTGGACATACCTTGACCTGAGACAGGAAAGGAAAAGAAAGGCGCGTCTCCGAACACACAGCTGTTTTTGGATACGCTGTGCGTTGACCGTCCCTTTTACGTATCTTGTTTCTTCCCTGTCTCAGGGTAAGTCATATCAACCGAATGTTTCTTGGGTTCAACAGAGCAAGCAGGCGTCTTTGTCCAGGTCGTCTGCTTGCTTCCGCGTCTTCATTACGCGCCGGGACCGCAAAACGCTGGTAACGGGAGCTCTTTATGTGCAGCCATCAACCCCGCGATTCTGGCTTGCTCCGACATGTTGCTTTAAAGAAGGCGCGAAGCGCGCATCCCGCATTCATTTTAATAATGAAACAACTTTCTCTCCAAATAACTCTTAGATGTATTGCAAAAGGATACAAAAAAGCGGTTTGTTTTAACAACGCCCGACAGGTGTTTATTGTTTTTCAATACTTTTACCTGTACTAGAACAGATGCGACGGCCAGCGACGCACAGGATTGGTTGCCGTTTCTTCACTAAACGCAGGAACTGCTCCCCGCGTCGTAGTAAATCCTACCCCGTATCCCGCGCATAGGGACGCTTCAGGGAATGCGTAGCTCCTTCCGCTCGTCGGCGGTTGGCTCCGGACGTCGCTCAAACGGGTGACAGGTGTCAAGTTTGCGATGACGTAGCGGCGTCAAAGTGAGCAAAGCCGCCACGTGACTGTTGCTTGGATACGTTCCTCCTTTCCATTACGTCACTTCCATGTACCTTTTCTCAAAAGTCGAACCTAGCTATCCTGGTGGACACGGTGCTGGCACACTGAGCAGCAGAGTCGCGCAGCAGCTTGCGGCCCGTAGATGACGCGGAGCAAATACAATATACGTCCTCAATCGGCGACATCTTGTATAATAATAATAATAATCAATCAATCAATCAATCAGTGTTTATTATATTGTCCAGGAACTACCAATGGGTCTTATGGCGCATTCACACTGGCGGTTGAGATGTGTTTGCGAAGCGGTTGCGAATGCGATCCACGAGCGACACCGTTCAGACATACCGAGAAGCAATTGGCGGTTTCTCGGCGATTACGCGTGATCTTTGGAGACTTGCGTTCGGTAACCCTCTTTTACAATTCAAAATCCAGTTTAATACCTGATCAAAAGCCAAAATAGTAGCTATTTTGGCACTCTGAAGAGTTTTTCTTCGGGTTCTTCGCATGCATTACGATTTCGGACAGCTAGAAAAGAGGCATGTAACTGCAAAACCCTCCTGCGATTCCCGCGACTTCGTAAGCCCAACTAGGGCGTAGGCGCGCCTTGCTGACCAGAAGAGATGATCCCGACCTTTTCTTCGAAGTGGACCCTTCCCGCATGATTAGCTCAACTTGTTTTTTGGGATAGAGGACCAGTTTTCCTTGCTCGTTGTTCGTTCTTATCATTTTCGAAGTTGTGAGCGGTGGGGTGGACCGTGGTGCGGGAATGGTGTTCGGTGCTAGCCGGTCCTGGCTTCGTTGGTGGCGAACTCTCCTCTGCTCACTCACACGTCGATCGGGTCTATCATTTGTGTGACATTATGCTCAAATAAACGTCGTATCAATTACCTATGCATCGTCTGGTACTTACACTTATTTCTTGAGTAGGTTCCCTCTATATTTTTAGTAGTAGTAAACGTTACAGGTCGAGCTAGCCCAGATACTCTGCCAGCTCCCGCGGTAGTGTGTTGGCCACGCAATCGGGCTCACGATGTCCCCATCGGCCTCCGTGGTGGTCAGCACGGTGTCGAAAACTTTCCAGTAGTTCACGCGACTGTCTTAGTGGTTACAAAAGCTGCCATTTTGATCGATCGGGGGCGGGTTCCGATCTTCTACGGGCAAACACTAACAAGGCAGAGAGGCGATGGATTCGGCACACCGAATGTTAAACAAACTTTTACTTCCTCGAACCAAATCACCGGAGCGAGCGATTTTTTGCTTGCACTTTTTGTCTTCGTTGCGGGGTAAATGCTACCGCTTCGGAACGGGGGGCATGTGCCGCGTTCCCCTAAAGTCGTGTTGACGCATTCTCTAAGAATTCACCAATTGATCTTCCTGTACATTTTTCGGGCCTTAGGGGTTCTCTTTCGCCCGCGTTGCACGCTTGGCGCCTCACGCTTCTTGGCGCCGCTGCCTCACGCTGCTTTAGCTGTTCACTGATTTCGGCAGCCTGTCTCCCTCGTTCACAATCCGTCTTATTTTGCCGCCTACTTGGACCAGAGCTAGTACTTGGTTCAGACTCTATTGTGGAGCACAGACGGAGTGCAGGTGTGCTTAGCATACGCGCCCCGCCCACCTGCACAGTTCACAATCGGCCCAGCATCCGCGTGCGGATAGGCGTTCCGCCCCGTGACGTCCACCTTCCTCTCGCCTTTCGTCTCCACTGCTCTCCTTCTTTTTACGCGGAGCGTTTCCCTTTCCACTGTTTCGTCCACAGGCGGACGTCGTCAGCTTTTCCCTGTCATGTGGGCACTAGTCTTAAAGCATGAAAGAAAAAAGGATCAGTGAATTTATAGGCTGACTTGAATTGTGATTGTTTTTGGGCTGCACTTGTTTTCCCCTTTAAACTGCTGCATACCAGAAAGCAAACATCTCCTGTTAAAGGCTTTTTTTATTTCAGTAAAACAAATATTTGTTTCCTCCGAGTAGTTCCTTATAAGATGCGAATGAGTGAAAAACCCAGGTGGCGTTTCCGCCGTCCTGGCAGTTTTTGTTTTGCATAGTTTGTACAATATAAGGCGGTATTCCTCCTGCCTGAGTTGCTATTGACCGTATCTTTGTGCTCTACGTCAAGTAAATATTATTCTTAAATCTTCAATTTCCAATTTTATGCACCTGACTTTCTGTAGCTATTTATTCACTCATCTCTTTATTTAGAACATTGTTTTGTACATGCGGCTTATTCTCAACAAAGATAACAAGCTGTACAAACCAGTCTTATTTATAAAAGTATTTGAAAATGATCAAATAGTTCCCATTGCATTTTCATTTTGTTTTTAAACACCATGTTCAAAATTGTAACGCTATTTCTAAATAAAATACATTCTGTCGAAGTCATTTCATGCTTGTACTTCGATACATTTTTGTAATATACATACAAGTGTTTATCCCCCACTGAAGTTAATGTTTAGGCTTTCGTTTCACACAAACTTTTATGCCATAGTGTTGAATATATCAAAATTTGTAAAATCCATACCAGATCAAATAAAGTCAGAAGAAATAGGTTTCCAATCAAAATTAATTGTATACAGAGCATGTTTTATGACCTATATGTTCCACTACTGTAGTTACGAAACACAATGTAAAAGTTTCCTTGTGTAAAATTCACCCGAGCCCTGTGAAATACCCGAATGCGCAACCAATGACGATCGCTCAAATCTCAAAGTTTATTATTGCTCCTTGTGAAGTAAAAAAAGAAAAAGCTTGATATATAAAATTATTTACAACCAATACGGTTTATAGTGTCGTTGCAGTGAAGAATTAGCCAAGCAGTCTTATTTAGAAGTTTGTAAACACAACTTTTGGGGATATTTGAGATGTGATTGGCCAATATATTTATTTGAGGAACATCATAATTCCCACGTCAACACAACATTATAATTTCCACTGAATCCACCCTTCTCTTTTTATCATTCACGTACCTCCCTGTTTGGCCAAGGTACAAACTTCCACAAGACGTCCGGTTGACAACGGATGACCTGTGTTTGTTTATTTTATTTTTCACACAATTTTCCGTTGGACATTAGGCGAATAAAATAGCCTGAGTAGCTCCCAAACCTTGACACAGCACTCAACAACAGGGCGATCCCTGAGATATGTTTTAAATAGAAATAGAAAAAACATTTGGGCCAACTCGTATACTCGATTGTGTTTGTTTAGATTGTCTGCTATCTAACAGAATATTTTGGGTACCGTAAATAGTTCTTAGTTTAGGCTTTAGAAACTGGTTTCTTGTTAAATTGTGACTTCTTTGCTTAGCTACATATCTGTCGTTAAAGATGATAGGATTGGCGTTAATTTGAGTACGAATTAAAATAGGTATTGGCGACTCCAGCAAAATCGACTCCACGTAGCGGCAACGCCGAGGAGCTCAAGCGAGGAGGTATTTTAGTCTCTGTCTTCTGCTATCGCTAATTAATTCTCGCAGGCAGCATAAAAAAATCGTTTCCAGTAATTGTTTTTATTCTTCCGCCGTGTCATTCCTCTGCTTTGCTTTCATATGCAAGATTGATTTAACGCTGCAGTGCAAGACATTTATGGTGGTACGCGTGCTGAACGACGAAAACGACCTCCTTTCGTTTACCATTTTGCATTTTGCCTGATCAGCGCCCCTATAGTTCGCTGGAGTCGCGAATACCCTTATGCGGAAAAGGTTATATATTGTTAGCATTTTATGTTTGTTAAGACAAGGGGCGTCGAATCGAATACTGGTAGATTATTAATTAACCGAGCCGTGCGTTTTTGCAACGTAAGTATGTGTTTAACATAATTTCCTGTGGTTGTGCCCCAGACCAACAGAAAATAAAGCAGCCTCGAGTGAATCAGATATGTCTATAGTTGTTTTAAGGGGGATACTACCAAGAAAAGTCAACCTCTGTACCGCTTGCTTGATTTCAATGAAATTTGCAGTAAAAGTGTATATGCGTTGCAGGACTATTCCTGCTAAATTTCATTGTACTATATCAATTCTGAAATTTGTTACAAATGGTACAATATGGAAGTCAGCGTGTTCGCTTCGCAAAACTATCGTTTCAAAATAAAATAAAACTTTGTGATTTTTATTTGTAATATATTCATAGGAATACCCATAGCACATACCCAGCTAGTGTTTTTGATATATTGCATTGTTTTTCATAAGTACAACTCCAAAAAGATCAATTTTTTTTTCTAAGTTTTCCTAATGTGAAATTTATGCTGAAAAGTGGAATGGAGAAAAATGCATTCAAGGTGCTCCAACCCCTACCTTTTCTTTGGCATCGGTGGACCGGAAATGATTAATAGAAGAATGAACTATGCAGTGTAAATTAATGAAACTTTATGGGAATTCTCTTTAGATGTTGGTGGCTGTAAATATGGCATTTGTTCAAAATCAACTTTTTCGCAGAAATTGTTTTTTCTTGGTAGTGTCCCCTTAACCAATTTAGGAGAAGATATCTTAATTTTGAAATTATACCAATTGATCTAGAAATATCTCTTCCGAGATCATTCATTTGTGCAGTCCAATGTAAATTTTCATGAAAACTGACACCAATAAACTTAAGATTCCTCGCGTCGAGTATCGGAGTTTTGAAAGGATATATTATTTGTGCTAGTAATAGTTTTATTCTCAGCCATAAAATTATATACTTTGTCTTGGAAGTATTTAGTTCTAACTGTTTAGCACCTAACCATTAGTGGAGTGTGCCCAGAAAAGTATGTGCCTCTCTCTGCGTGCGTGCAAACGATTTCCGGAGGAAAATATTCCTATCTTCTGCATATGAACTTTTACTGCCTTATCTTTATTGTGTTTTCTGAGCACGTCTTTAGTTTTAGTTTTTCTTCTGACATAATTAATTAAAATTTCAGTGTCGCCGCATCTTTTCCACTTCAGCCTCCACCTGTTCGTTTTTTCTTTGGCGATGTTGATATAAAGGACAACCAACTAGCCCGACTAGAAATATCCTACTTAGGTGCGTTACAGACTGAGTAGCAACTACGTAGAACTGAGATCCAGATTTTCAAAAGTTCGAACTCGTGCATTTTTAATACGCTTGATTGGCTAACTGGAAGCTAATTCGATGCGTGTCGCTTGTATCGTGATGTGGTTCGAGTATACCATTTTCCACTCATGCCACATAAAAACCGCAATCGTTTGTTTTTTAATATAAAAATGAAAACTTCTACTGTAGTCCTAAATCTATCTGTCTGATTAACTGGGGTAATGATGTCGGAGCGATTTTTTGTTCTCTAAAGTTTATACTTTTGTATGACAGATATTTCGCTTAAACAATATGTAACCTGTGCGATATCTTTTTTTTCTGCAAGTGCACTCCCCCTGTTTATTCATGAAGATTTTATTGCAATTCTGTTCGGTTGTGACCTCGGTGCAGGTGCGCACATCCGGCTTCAGTGCACTCCAGGCGGATGAAGAGCTGAACACGCGGCTGGACTGAAAGTCGCAGACTCCCAGGCCAAACAAAAAGTTGAAATATAGCAGAATGCCCGTCGGTATCAAAAATTCGATTAGTGATCAATAACACGTAACAGCACATTACTTGCACGTAGCTTCAATGAATGAAGACGATTTACGTGGTATCACAAATAAATGTTCGATCAGATATTCAGCCGGCGTTGACCAGATTTGTTTAGATAATTTTTATGAAAATTTCATTCGAAATAGAATGTGAAAGGGGCACTTTTATACGCTATAGTTCCTGCAGATATTATACCTGTTAGGTCACAAAATACGATAGTACGTCCGTTATGTAAAGGGGGAACCAAAAGGACAAGGGTTATTAGAGACTGTTATGGATCCTGCCAGTGATTTCTCATATTCTGAAAAAAATATAGTATGGCCAACTTTATGAACTCATTTTGTAATGTTTAGTAGGGTACGTTGTTGGGCTAGTTGGTTCATCTTAGTTAAACATATAAAATAGCGCAAAAAAGACAAGGACAAGAAGTATACAGGACAAGCGCTAGCGCTTGTCCAGTATACTTTTTGTCTTTGTCTTTTTTGCGCTATTTTATATGTTTAACCAATTTTGTAATGTACCTAATTTAATTTATTCCACCAGTATTAAAGAGCGAATTGTAACATGATATCACTCTGTTTAAATTTAAAGATAAAATAGATATGAAAACATTTAAATGTAAATTTTCATTAGATGAATTTCAAATGTTTACGCCCTATAACGCAACTTAAATATTTTTTACTGATTGATAAACTGAATACAGAGTATAGAACACATTTTTAGGAAAATATTTTACTTTAATAAATGTTTAAAACGAGATACTAGGTGTTAGAGACAAACATCACTGGAATCAGGGGAGATCCGGGGATTGGATTTCAAATAGATGATCAGGGGAATTATGTTATGAAAGAGAAAAGTTGGCAAATGCAAAGAATCCCAGTGAGAACCTTGATGCTCTTAATCTTATAAGCTTGGGGAATAACAAGAAGGTATACAATAAAGAATATAGGAATTGAAAAGAAATTCATTAAAAAATTAAAAGGAAGCCATAGAAATATTTTAAACAATTTAAAAGAAAGCCATAGAAATATTTTAAACAATTTAAAAGAAAGCCACGAAAATTTAAAAGAAAATTGAAAAACCAAAGAGGTGTATAGCGTATAGAGATCAATTTGAGCTAGCCTCTGAAAAAAATACCATATGAACCAGTTGAGGGGGATCTTGTTGATAAAGATATAAGATTTAAACAACCTGATATATATCATATTGTCACGAATGAAGATGACGAGAGGACGAACAGTGAACTGGAAATCAAGGTTTAATCGGCGAACTTGTGCCAAACAAAATAAAGAACGAGCGTCGAGGCAGCAGAAAAGCGGGCGGCAATTTGGCGACGCAACAGCAGGCGAGAGCAAGATTGACTCGACAACGTCCCGCGCAGCTCCTTGTCTAGTGTGCGTGATTATCTCGAAACTTCGGCAAAGAAGCTTTGAGCGTCGCGCGCTCGGGGCGAGGATGAACTGGCGCCTTCGGCAACAAGAAAGTAGGACAAAATGATAGAAGTTACGCCCTGAGTGAGAATAAACGCGAGTCTTTTAGAATTCCGTGATCGAGGGTTGTTTGTTCGGTCCTGCGCGCGGCAATGTTAAACTTGTATTTCCGAAAACAAAAGGCATAGAACAAATTCTTATGATAAGCTGGGAATTAAGCTGTTGGTTACAGGAAGATATATTAAGCCAATCCAGCAATTTTATTGAATTATCGTTTACAAGCCGATTTGTTTACAATGATAAAATTTCTTTCAGATAAAAAGGTACAGCATCACACTGAATAATTGGTATCTTATCATAAAAAAACTTAATCCTTTTAGCAAATAATGTCCATATGCTAATGAACTTATTCTATCTTCTAAGAGAACTCTTTTATCATTCACAAACGTTATGGCTTTTTTCGTTATGGTCTGGACGTATATTTCATGATTTTTCGATCTTACCACATTTTCGTTTGACATCCTTTTTTTCTTTTAATAGTCTTTCGTAATCTTCAAAGCGTATATCCTTTTTCACCGAATATTTTTAATTCCTTTGGCCTTTTTTGATATTCCTGTTCCATAATGGATCCTTTTTCGAGTAAAGCGCTTCTCCGCACGCGCGAGCGCCCGATGCCAAGCGGCGGAAGTTGAAACCAAAAATCGAGGAAATTCGGTCAGGAGGCTGTAGATCAGCGAGTAGCAAACGTAATTGCAGTACGCTACATAATTGTGTTACGCAAAAAAAGCAGTGCGGACGGAAACAATAACACGACGTTTAAGTGATCGCCCTCGGAGATGCCTTCCACTTGACGGCGCGTTGGGCAACGCCCCGCTGTTCAGAGAACGAAGAAAATCCGGTATAGCGTACCCGACGATCCATTGGCAGCGCAGGTAGGCCCTTCCCCGATTTTTTAGTTCGTGCAGCCACCGCCCGGTGCCGTCGGTATGTGAAAAAGGTCCACTGGGTTCCCATCACGGTCCAAGATGGCGCCAAGGAAGGACGTGTGTGGCAGCTGCTCCGCCAAAATCACCGGAAAGCAGCAATTCTTAGCCTGTTCTGGCGGCTGCGGACACCGATTCCACTGCAGCTGTATCAAGGTAGGCCTCGTGGAGTACAACGTGCTAATGGAATCTGGATCGAGTGCGTATAAATGCACCGGATGCACTCGTCGGCCTCGCAAAACAACTGAAGATAGGCCTACTTCGGAAGCGGCATCGGGTGACTCCGATTCGGAGGACGAAGTCGAGATAGCCAAATTGGAAAAGGCCACTGTCATTCCCAGTGATTGGGCGAGTATGTTGGACAAGATCGTTGTCAAGTTGGACGTGCTAACAGCCGAAGTGAAGTGCCTTAGGGCCGATAACAACAGTCTTCGGTCTGAGCTATCGGCCGTTCGAAAACAACTTGCTGCACGACTGCCTAATCCTGCACAGCAACATCAAAGCTATGCAAATGCTGCTTTGTCACTCAAGCCACCGTTGATTCCATCAATTTCTGGGTCTCTGCAAGCTGCGTCCGGCATGACTGGACCTGGTACTGCCCTCCCTGTTCACACGGCTGACAGCAACGCTGACAACCGTCAACCGCAAGGCGCTGCTCAACCAGTCTCCCTTGGAGGACAGGGCGACGACCCAAGCCTTGTCAGAGACGAGAACGACGGATTCACCATGGTGGGCCCGCGACGGCGAAGCAAGCCATCGGTAGGAACAGCGAAAGCTTCGAAGGTGTCAGTTGTTCCTCGTGAGCCTCAGCGTAAGGCCCTTTTTGTATCGCGTCTTGACCCTATCACTGCTGTTAGTGACGTGTGCTCTTTGGTCGAGCCCTTTCTTAACGGAAAGCCGCTGTGGTGCACTAAACTGATTACCAAGTTTCCATCCTACTCGTCTTTTCACGTGTCTGTAGAGCTCGACTCTCTTGAAGCGATCAACAGGCCCGAGGTTTGGCCTGAGGGTTGCATTTTTCACCCATTTGTTGGAAAACTTGACAGGTCGCGCACGCACGTGCTAGAAAGTTCCCCAGTGTTGCAAGATGGCTAGTTCGCTGAGGAGCTATTATCAGAATACTCGTGGTTTGCGAACGAAGGCAGACGAATGTTTACGTAATATATGTTCCTCCGCGTTCAACATTATTTGTTTAACGGAGACGTGGCTTTTGGACGAAATTTCAAGCAATAGTTATTTTCCTTCTCGCTATACAGTCCATCGAAGGGACAGAGATTACGCGGCGACTGGTCAAAAGTTTGGCGGTGGTGTGATAGTTGCAGTGGACAGTTATACGTCTAACTGTAGGCGATACGACCTTGAAACGTATGCGGAATGTGTTTGGGTAGAACTTGTTGCTGCCGATGGCTTTAACTATTTAATAGGCAATTATTATGTTCCTCCTCTTTCGGATGCAACTGCTTTCGTCGATCATTTTGAAAGACTTGAGAGGCAGATTGATTTTTCGAAGTTTCGCGTTCACCTGTACGGGGATTTCAACCTCCCCGGTGTAGATTGGGAATCTGGACAAATTAACTCAGGTAATTCCGAAAATATCAAAAAAATATCTTGTTTGATGTACTTCGCTCGTTTTAATGGGCTTACTCAATTCAACGGGCTAGTAAATGTTGCCGGAAATGTTCTAGATCTATTCTTTTCAAATTGTCCTATTGACAATTTGAGTTTAGTAAGTGATACTCTTGTTAGCCCTGATGTTTTTCACCCACCTTTTAGTGTGTCATTTTCTTTTTCCCGAAGACCGCGTGTCTGTCAGAGTTCCTCTAGCTACTCGTACTCGACTGGCGATTACCTAGGCTTATATAATTTTTTTCAGGGATGTAACTGGTCGACAATTCTAAACGAAAAATGTATTGATACCGCTGTCGAAAATTTTACAGCTATAGTGCGAAAGGGCATTGATGTGTTTGTACCGAAGCGTGTCATAAGGCCTCCCAAGTATCCCGCTTGGTTTTCCAAGGAACTGCGGTATTATATGCAGAAAAAAGCGCATTGTCATAAACTATATAAGTCAAGTGGCGTGGAGTTGTGGGATGTCAAGTTCAAGATCTATAGAGCGCTCGTTAAAAAACTGTTTGCGCACGACAAACGCGCTCACCAGGTCCGAGTAGAAAATAGCTTGTTCCGCAAGCCGCAGGAGTTCTGGCGATTTGTCAAACAACACACAAAGGACACAACTAACAGCATTTTTCTACGGAGTGGGTCTGGAATATACGTGTCTTCTCCGCAAGAAGTAGCTAATGGTTTCGCAAATCACTTCCGAGAGTGCTACTCTTCAGATATATTCCTTGGTACTACCTCGTCTGAAAATTTTGTTTGCGATGACGCTTTGAATATCACTCGCGTGGATACGGTTGAAATCTTGGAAGCGATAAAGAAACTGAAGCCAAAGTTTTCAGTGGGCGTTGACCAGATACCGAGCTTTATCGTTAAGGGCTGCGGACAGTTATTTGCGCCTGTTTTGGAGCACATTTTTAACCTTTCTTTGCGACTGTGTATATTCCCGTCCCTGTGGAAAAGTTCGATTGTCGTACCAGTCCACAAAAGCGGTGACGCTTCTGAGGTAAACAACTACAGACCGGTTTCTTTACTATGTGCCTTTTCTAAAGTTTTTGAGATAGTTATCCATGCCCGACTGTCTTACTACTTTCGGCATAAGCTAAGCGCTCTGCAGCATGGTTTCTCGAAGGGTCGTTCGGTGGAAACGAACCTCTGTTCGTTCCTTCAATATTCTGTTCCTTTTGTTCTCACTCGCAGTCAAGTTGATACCGTCTACTTCGACATGTCCAAAGCTTTTGACAGAGTAAATCATAAATTACTTTTGCATAAGCTCTCTCTGTATGGTGTTTCTCCCGTACTTACCGAGTGGTTTCAGTCTTATCTTACTGATCGTAAAAGCAGTGTGCGAATTGGTGACAGTTTTTCTGACACGTTTGTTCCTTCGTCCGGTGTCCCACAGGGGGCTAACCTGGGGCCACTTTTGTTTCTTATATTCATTAATGATGTTGTATTGTGCGTAAAGAACTCGCAGTTGTTGCTATTTGCAGATGATCTGAAGTTATCTTTGAATGTACGATCAGTCGCTGACTGTGAACTTCTCCAGGACGATGTGTCACGAGTGCAGGAATGGTGTTCGTCAAACTTTTTGTTGATTAATCCCGATAAAACGAAAGTGCTATCAATGTGTAGAAGACGGGAGGCGATTTCTAACGACTATTTTCTTGATTCCATTGTTATATTACGTGTGTCAGTGGTTCGTGACCTCGGTGTTTATTTCGACAGTCATCTCTCTTTTTCTCATCATGTCTCTCAGATTGTGGGTTCAACTATAAGGTTGCTGGGCATGATCTCGCGACTAACCCGAGAGTTTTCAAACCCAATATGTATTATTCGATTATTTTCTAGCCTTATTCGTTCGCGGCTTGAGTTTGCAAGTGTTGTGTGGAATTTTATTACAATGACGGATGCTTTACAGATTGAAAATGTTCAGAAGAGGTTTATTAGAATTGTCTACGACCGATACTTTCAACGTAGGTGCTACTACGACTATGCCTACATACTCGGGAATCTCGGCTTACAAAAGTTATCAAGTCGAAGAACTGCGAGAGATTTACTACTGATGCACAAGATAATTCATGGCCAGATAGATAGCAGCTTGGTATGTTCTTTTAATTTTCATGTTCCGGTACGTTTCAGCCGACACGCATGCTTGTTTTATCCTGATTCACAGGAGAAGCTCTGTCCGACCACCCGTATGCAGCTCTGTTTTAATGACATTTCATCGAAATCTTCTTTAGATGCTTTTACAGATTTCATCTCTTTTAAACGTGAACTTGAAATTTCACTCTACGATTCATAGTCATGTAGCATTCCCGCATGTGTTTTGTTCACTGTACGCATGTGCCTCATACCAAGACTGACTTCAGTCGTTCTGAGGCACGGAATAATAAAATATTATAATTATTATTATTATTATTATTATTATTATTATTATAAACTTTATATGAATAACTTTCTGGCCCAAGTGCCAGAAATTCCATTAGGACATTTCCATTCAACTCACCTTTAAACTTACCAATTACTTTTTATTACATGGTATTTGGAATAAGGAGGGCTATCAAAATGGTTTTAATTTATTTCATATCTTTGTTGATGTATTCATTCTAAATGCTATAAATTACACTATATGTGTCTTTTTAGACAGTCTTTATTTCCTCACAGTATCTCTTTTTTATAACATTATAGTGAAAGTCGTACATTAAGGTGTTTGACAAATCTAGAACTGACATTCGAATATGTATTGGCTTGCCAGCAACTATTTTTGTTTTGCGAATATGAATAAAAACCAAATCCTCACTGAATATTTTTCTGGGTTTAATGATTACTTTTTTTACAAGCTTTTGAAGATTTTGTTTTTATATTTGAAATTAATTCAAAATGCTGTCTGTTTCTTACGTTCTCCATCATTTGTACGTACACGACATTGTTCATTAACGTAAACAAATATTTTCAGTCATTTTATTTTGACTTCTCAGTTTTGTGCTTAGGTCTATGAAATCCTTGATAAAGGGTTTTTCTTTGAATCAAAGAATTTTGTGCAGCTTAGTTGCTTTTATTTCACGTTTAATGTATCTCCTTAAGCCCGCGTAATAAACAACGTATTTACTTTTATCTGCTAGAGGTAAGAGAAATTTTTGTGTTGATTTAATTGAGGGCAATGGAAAATCAATATGTTTATTGTGCAATTCTTTGGGATATTTAAGATTAACTTCGAGGATGTAACCAAATTATTTTGATTAGTACTCATGGAGATATATCTATCAGCTCGCAATCATAATATGGTAACGGTTGGGATAAGGCCCATTGATATAGGTTATTTGTATCTAACTACACTAGATAGTTTGACGGTTTAACCAGCTGAACGACGAAAAGAGGGAGAAAGGAGTGAAGACAGGCGATCGCTGGACTACCAACTATTTAATACTGATCCTTCGTTTTCCTCTCTTTTGTCTACTGGCGTTGTGGCTACCTTCTCGGAACTTATTCCATCATTTAATGTTGTTGCTCCTCTATTATTGTCTTCATTTTCTTCCTACTTGATCTTTCTGTGCCATCTCGGATACTGGTTTTCCGAAGGAATCTTTTTTCGCTTTCCTGGAGGGCAATAGATGGTGAACTAACGCAGTTTTCTTCTTTATCTTCTATGGCCAAGGCCTCAAGTATTTCGCGAGCGAGCTGGTCTTTGTGGTGAGCCAAGATGGTTCCCATTTCGAGCTTGGCCTCGCACGTGCATGCTCGACAATGAGCAGCTAAATGCCCCGGCCCTGTTAGGGCTCTTATGTTTGCTGCATGCTCACGTGCTCGATCGTTCACGCACCTTCCCGTTTGTCCAATATACACACGCCCACATGACAGTGGTATGTTGTAAACCACTCCCTTTTCGCATTGGACGTACTTATTCTTATGTTTGGTGTTGCAAGTGCCGGTGTTGTTGGCCTCCGCTAGATTAACCTTCCGGCACATGGCATACCCTTGTTGGGTGCCGAGCACACTACTTTGACGCCCTGCCTTGTGGCGATCTTCTTCAACCTGTGGGTGACACCATGAATATACGGAACCACCGCGAAAGGTGATCTAGGAACCTTCTTTCGTGTGTTAGAGTCATTCTTTCGGCTGGATTTCTTGATGTTTTGGCAGAGTTTTTCACAGATGGAGGCTAAGAAGGGTCTCGGATATCCGGCCTCATGGAGTCTGGAGATTTGGGTCTCGAAGCTTCGTCCCATCTGATGTGAACATGTTTTTCTGAGGCTAGCTGTGAGAGCTGTGGTGGCGACCCCTTGCTTTACATTTTTCGAATGTTCGGAGTCAAAGGGAAGGAACCCTTTCCCCGATCGCGTTTCGTATCTCCAACAAACGTGTTCATTTTGGAAGTCTAAGGCCAAATCCAGAAACCTGATAGACTTATCAGCGGGAAGCTCGTATGTAAAGGTGAGGCCCATGCAATTTGTTTGAAAATCCCTAAGAGTGGTGTTAAGGCATCCGTCTGATGTTTCATCAACTTCGGTGGTACATAAAATAAGAAAGTCATCAACATACCGAAAAATAACTGCAACCCGTGGATCTTTCAAAGCTTGTTGTATAGCAACCCCAGACGCGCCTAAAAAGACGTCGCACAAATATGGTGCCACTTTTGACCCGATACACACTCCACTCTTCTGGACAAAGTGCTGATCTTGGTAAGTCACTACCGTTGCGGAGAGGTAAACGCTTAAAACCTCCAAGAAGGTATCTACGCTAACACCTGCTCCATTTTGGAACTTCGCAAGGCCGTGATTTTCAATGGTATTTCTGAGGACGTGCAACAGCCTTGCTTGAGGGATGGAGTAGTACATGTCCTGTACGTCCAGGGAAAACCCCGAGACAATACTACTTCCTTTTTCTTCAAGATAAGTTATTACTTGCTCTGAGTTGGGAATCCTAAATGGATCCTCAATATGTATATTTGAGAGATGTTGTGCCAAACACCTTGAAACACATGCTTGCCACGTTGTCCTCTCGGAGACTATGGCCCGAAAAGGAATGCCCTCCTTGTGAGTTTTGGCGGAGAAAAACACCGAAAGCTGGCCATTTGCCACTCCTTTGATCTTGGTGCAAAGGCTGGCTTGATTTTGGTCAAACAGGTCAATGATGGTTCTTTTTGCTGCTTTTGCCCGTTTATCGTCTACTTTTATGAAATTCTTATTGATCGCTTGTTGGGCCTTTTCTTCATAGATGTTTGAAGTCAGAACCACAAAACCTCCTTCTTTGTCCGAGACGCAAAGTTTAAGGTCTTTCCATCGTAACTCTTGAATGGTAAACTTGCGTCTCGGACAAAGAAGGAGGTTTCGTGGTTCTGACTTCAAACATCTATGAAGAAAAGGCCCAACAAGCGATCAATAAGAATTTCATAAAAGTAGACGATAAACGGGCAAAAGCAACAAAAAGAACCATCATTGACCTGTTTGACCAAAATCAAGCCAGCCTTTGCACCAAGATCAAAGGAGCGGCAAATGGCCAGACTTCGGTGTTTTCTCCGCCAAAACTCACAAGGAGGGCATTCCTTTTCGGGCCATAGTCTCTGAGAGGACCACGTGGCAAGCATGTGTTTCAAGGTTTTTGGCACAACATCTCTCAAATATACATATTGAGGATCCATTTAGGATTCCCAACTCAGAGCAAGTAATAACTTATCTTGAAGAAAAAGGAAGTAGTATTGTCTCGGGTTTTCCTGGACGTACAGGACATGTACTACTCCATCCCTCAAGCAAGGCTGTTACACGTCCTCAGAAATACCATTGAAAATCACGGCATTGCGAAGTTCCAAAATGGAGCAGGTGTTAGCGTAGATGCCTTCTTGGAGGTTTTAAGCGTTTACCTCTCCGCAACGGTAGTGACTTACCAAGATCAGCACTTTGTCCAGAACAGTGGAGTGTGTATCGGGTCAAAAGTGGCACCATATTTGTGCGACGTATTTTTAGGTGCGTCTGGGGTTGCTATACAACAAGCTTTGAAAGGTCCTCGGGTTGCAGTTATTTTTCGGTATGTTGATGACTTTCTTATTTTATGTACCACCGAAGTTGATGAAACATCAGACGGATGTCTTAACACCACTCTTAGGGATTTTCAAACAAATTGCATGGGCCTCACCTTTACATACGAGCTTCCCGCTGATAAGTCTATCGGGTTTCTGGATTTGGCCTTAGACTTCCAAAATGAACGCGTTTGTTGGAGATACAAAACGCGATCGGGGAAAGGGTTCCTTCCCTTTGACTCCGAACATTCGAAAAATGTAAAGCAAGGGGTCGCCACCACTGCTCTCACAGCTAGCCTCAGAGAAACATGTTTACATCAGATGGGACGAAGCTTCGAGACCCAAATCTCCAGACTCCATGAGGCCGGATATCCGAGAACCTTCTTAGCCTCCGTCTGTGAAAACTCTGCCAAAACATCAAGAAATCCAGCCGAATGAATGACTCTAACACACGAAAGAAGGTTCCTAGATCACCTTTCGCGGCGGTTCCGTATATTCATGGTGTCACCCACAGGTTGAAGAAGATCGCCACAAGGCAGGGCGTCAAAGTGGTATGCTCGGCACCCAACAAGGGGTATGCCGTGTGCCGGAAGGTTAATCTAGCGGAGGCGAACAACACCGGCACTTGCAACACCAAACATAAGAATAAGTACGTCCAATGCGAAAAGGGAGTGGATTACAACATACCACTGTCATGTGGGCGTGTGTATATTGGACAAACGGGAAGGTGCGTGAACGATCGAGCATGTGAGCATGCAGCAAACATAAGAGCCCTAACAGGGCCGGGGAATTTAGCTGCTCATTGTCGAGCATGCACTTGCGAGGCCAAGCTCGAAATGGGAACCATCTTGGCTCACCACAAAGACCAGCTCGCTCGCGAATACCTGAGGCCTGGGCAATAGAAGATAAACAAGAAAGCTGCGTTAGTTCACCATCTATTGCCCTCAAGGAAAGCGAAAAAAGATTCCTTCGGAAAACCAGTATCGGAGATGGCAGAGAAAGATCAAGTAGGAAGAAAATGAAGACAATAATAAAGGAGCAACAATATTAAATGATGGAATAAGTTCCGAGAAGGTAGCCACAATGCCAGTAGACAAAGAGAGGAAAACGAAGGATCAGTATTAAACAGTTGGTAGTCCAGCGATCGCCTGTCTTCACTCCTTTCTCCTCTTTTTCGTCGTTCAGCTGGTTAAACCGTTGTAATATGTACCACCAACTAGCTCAGCTTTTACCCCTGATAGTTTGACGGTTTGGTCGGGTCGTAGTCTGTATACGGTTGCCGCGGGCGCAGCTGACCAAGTAGGCAGCGCGCCCGTGGCATAACGGTTATCGCGCTTGTCTTCCACGCAGAAGGCCAGGGT
>JAZHYW010006423.1:0-30123 GCA_037355805.1 Ixodes ricinus
GGGGGGGGGGCATTCGAGGGGTTTGTCTGCGACTGCTTTCGCGCGACCGGCTGCGTTGCTTCGCGGCCAGCGCACATTCCGAAGAGAATCGTGTAGCGACAAATGGAATGATGTCTTTATTGAACAAAGCATCTGCTACGCTGTGCTTGCCGCAAGTGATCCGGCGTTTTCGGCCGCAGCTTTCTGTACGGCGGGGCGAAGCATCACCGATTCGAAGCGGCGTCAGGTTCCGAGTCGTTCAACAGCTCCTGCTCACCAGGTTGGCATTCGTTATCCACTTTCAAGTCTCCGGTAATCCTCACCGCGTCTGTGCACGCGCTTGGCGCTATTCACCGCACAGGAACACCCATTCAGCTGGCTGACGGGACTGATCCCACTGGGACGAGAGGCCGAGACCCGAACCCTCCGTGAGGCTGCATCGCATGGAACGCCTCCATGTCTTTCACTCAAATAAGTAGACAAATAAACGCGTGACTCCTTGAATTGGCGGCGGCGCGCGCCACCTAGCGGACAGCGCCCAAACTAAAAAAAAAAAACCAAGTGTTATTTTTTTGAGCGCCTGCCCGAGATATTTACGTATGCACACAAACCACACCACGCTTCACACGCGCGCGACATACGAGACACCATAGCATATTATACATTGACGCGATCACAAACAGCACAGTGTACAACATGAGATATGAACACTCTGCACTTCTAAACACACTACGAGTCGGCTCCACCGGCTGCTGCTACTGCTGTATTTTTCTGTGACCAATTGAGGATGGTGACCACTGTCATATTTCGCATAAATACGAAAAGACTGTGCAAGATTTACCCGTATGTAATATTTTCCTCTACTGCCCTCACGAAAAGGGCTCGTTATCTCTAATGTAATCCATTGCAAGAGTTAACTGCGAGGTTATAAATAAATTCGAATAGTCGCTACAGGTCACGTTTTGATCAGTTTCGTTTCACGCTAGCCTACACTTCAACAGTATACAGAAGCCTGTTTAATTAATTGTGCTAGTTATCAGAAACCAATTTCTGCAATCACAGCTTTTCTGAACACGCTGATGCGTTTTCTCTCCTCTTTTTGCATGTCCGAATGACTTCAGCGGCGGTTGAGGTGAGGATTGAGCACACTAGAGCGGGCGCACGTGATTCCAGCGAAGCCCGTCCGCCATACGTCCGCCGGTCCTCCCCGAGGCGTTGTTTCGAGTTTTCTTCTTTTCGCCTCTGGTTGTTTCTGCTCAGACACCAACCGGCACAGCTTCACGTCGGACAGGTCTGTCAGCCGGGGCTGCCGGTTGAGTTGGCGCTCGCGCCGCTGTGTGTGCCGTCTCGTTATGTGGTTGGTCATTGCTTTCGACGCGTCGCCCGCGTGCGCCGGGAGCCGCTTGATTCTCACTTTTCTGTCTTGCGGAGTTTGACCGCTCGCAATACTCGTTCGGTCTCCCGGCAGATTTGGCCTTTGGTGAACTTTCGCACCGCCTGTCTCGAGTCACTCAGCACCGTGTGGCGATCAGCGTCGGCGATGGCCATCTCCTCGCTTGTTCCGCTCGGCGCTTCTCACGCTCGCTGCCGTCCTCGTGGTGCCGGTCGACGCCTCGACCGCTGCGAGCGTTCCGTTGACATTCGGCCGCGTCCATACGCGCGTGCTCGTCGTTGGCATGCAGGTCGATGAGAGCCTTCGCCCTCGCTTTTGTTTGAAGCATTTTTTGGTCGGTATGCTCGATGAAATGTACAAACAGAGCCAGTGAAGAGCGAGTCATATATCCTGAGACGGAGGGATGGTGAAATACGGACGGACAGTCCCATATATCGTGTACGATTCGGTCTGTCCAGCCTCAGTCGTGGTGTTCAATACTTCATACTTCACTGCCTTGAAAGCAAAAAAATTGGGTATGACAGACGTGCAAGTTCGGCGGAACCGAGAGGCCATTTTGCAACTGATCTGCACGCAGAACTGACCGATCACACCTTTAATGAGAGCACGCTCTTTACTGAACCGCACGGTAAAGACGGCAACAGAGTATCTCGTCCGGAGAACAATCAAGTCAACTCACGCCTGTGCGTAGCTTCCTGTGCATTTCTATAGATTTGGTTAAATTTCTCGAGCACGACGCTAGCTGCCAGCTGTTTACTGCTGTACATGGTAAAACCCGCGACGGAAGCAAAAAGGACAACCGCGATACTTTTTATCTGCCTCGGGTTTCAGAAATGCTTCCAAGGTTGCCTGTACTCTTTGGCAATGTTTGTTTCCTGCCAGTTTAGACGAACTGAGCCACACGCCTGTTTCGACCGGTTCAAATTTGAATAAATGGTAACCGACGCACAAAGAAAAGTTTCAAGTACTTTTGAGATTTCTGAAGTGGCTTCTACTATTGAACAACGGCATGCACTGAATGTTCAATTCAAGAGTTTGTCAAAACGTGACTACCCATGCTTGTCACCTGCCAACAGGGTGGCAACGCTCAATAGCTCGAGCCAGAATGGGTCGTTAAGTAAGCCTGTGGGGTCGTTACAGCCGTCCATTACTGCATGATGACGATGGGGGTGCTCGCCTGCCCTTAGAGTGTAGAGAATCACTAAATAAGGCTACGCTTTCAGAGTACCGCATTCCTTTTCTTTGCCATTTTGCCGACAATACAGTCGCTCTATTCAACTATATCCTGGTTCGCTGCGGCATCATTGGACAACGGCCGTCACGTGAGTCGCTATCATCATCATCGTGTTTTTCAACGCCACCATCTTGGGTCCAGCGATCCTCTGCCTGCTGCTGTTTGGTGTTTACTGCCCGCGCACGCTGAAGTCCGTCGCTCAGCACGCGCGTTTTCCGTGCTACGTCGAGATACGAACAACACGACTTTGATTCGCCACCACAGCTGCGGCCACGGCAGCTGGCGCAGGAGACGGCTACAGCTCGGCTTGGCTCAGCTACAGTCACTCCTCCAACTGCGCGCGGACCCAAGATGGCGGCGCCTGACGCGCTTCAGACGCCATGTTTGGGAGTTTCGGTACTCTGAAAGCGTAGCTTTATTTAGTGGCCTCTAGCGAGACTCTTCTCCAGCGATTTCGGTATACGGAAGAAGAAGATCGCTTCGCCAAGAGATTTGTTTGCGGAGGTGTCGGGGATGACTCGTCTTCTGCAGCGACGAAGAGACAATCTCTCAACCTCATCATTCGGGCGGCGTTCGAGGGATCGTTTAACACCTCTACAAACGCGTGAAAAATGCCCCCGACGGCCACAGTTGGCACAGTGCTGACCTCTTGCTGGGCAGACGGCATAGCCCTTGCAACGTTCCTGATCAGTAACCGCGGTTGGCACAGGGTCTGCCGTAGCCGTTGCACCGTGGATTTGGTTGCCACCGCGGGGATTTGAAACGCTCCGAACGACGAAATTCCGACCATCCAGAGCTGCGCTTGTGATTGCCACGGTCGAAACCGACGTCTCCGCTGCGACCGCAGGTTGCGCAGCTTCTTTGGGCAGACGAGCGGGGAGCGCGTGCGTTCCCTGACCGGGCTGAGGAACGCCGCGTCGGACCGAACGGCACGCGCCAAGAGCGCGCGCCGTGCTGCGCGCGCTCTGTCTGTCTGTCTGTTTGTATGTTTGTTTGTTTTCATCTCTTTTCTCTCTTTTTCTGCTTCGATAATTAAAACAGTTTTGCAATGTGACTCCGACTCGGCTGGTCGCTTTCTAGGCCTCCTCCACAGTTTTGGCGACGAGGGTGCTGAACCTGGGCACTCTCACTCCCTGACGCCACGTATGCGTCGTTCGGCATAAGCTCTCGCCGGCGGAGGCCTGGCGTCGCGAAGACTTCTGCTTCCGGCGAATCCCAGGCTCACCAAGGAACCTCGGCTGCTGCTCGTCGATGGCCGCGCGTTCGATTTCGAACGTCTTCCTGGATTGCTGAGCCGCCATCTTAACCGCAAGCATGGCTAACTGTGACAGGCCACCTCCGAACTTCCTGGACAAGGCCGGTACGCCGCCGATACCGTGGAAATCCTGGCTGCGGATGTTCGAAAGGTACATCTTGGCTACTGGCGCTCAGGATTATTCCGCCGAACGACGCCAAGCAAAGCTGCTCAACTGCCTAGGAGTCGAAGGCCAGCGCATCTATGACTCTCTACCAGCTCCCGTTGGACCGGCGCCAGCAACGTCACCGGCGGGAGACGGTCAGCAAGCCCGACAAGCGTCTCGCGACGTGTATAGAGAGACCCTCAGGGCCCTCGAGGCTGAATTTTCGCAGCCGGTCAACGAGACCCTGCAACAACTCCGGTTTCACATGAGAAAACAACAAGAAGGAGAATCTCTGCGCGACTTTCTCTCAGCCCTCCGAGCATTGGCCGTGCCGGCGAACTTCGGCGCCGACACCGAGGCCGTCATCCGCCGACAGTTCATGGTGGGTGCTGCTTCCGCGGAGATTCAAGAACGCCTGGTACTTGACGCCGCGCTGCCGTTCAGCGTGGCCTTAGAGACTGTCCTCAATTTGGAACGCTCACGCCGGGAAGTTCGAGAATGGGCCTTGGCAACCGCGCCAGCTGCGCCGTCGAAGGCGTCGGAGGAGCACGTGACCTGCCACGTGACAGGGCGCGCACCGAGTCAACCTCCACCGATGACGTCATCTTTGCACGAGCCGTGGCGCTCGCGCCGTGAGTCACCTGCGCGATCTCCGACGCGGCGTTCCTCAGCCCGGTCAGGGAACGCACGCGCTCCCCGCTCGTCTGCCCAAAGAAGCTGCGCAACCTGCGGTCGCAGCGGAGACGTCGGTTTCGACCGTGGCAATCACAAGCGCAGCTCTGGATGGTCGGAATTTCGTCGTTCGGAGCGTTTCAAATCCCCGCGGTGGCAACCAAATCCACGGTGCAACGGCTACGGCAGACCCTGTGCCAACTGCGGTTACGATCAGGAACGTTGCAAGGGCTATGCCGTCTGCCCAGCAAGAGGTCGGCACTGTGCCAACTGTGGCCGTCGGGGGCATTTTTCACGCGTTTGTAGAGGTGTTAAACGATCCCTCGAACGCCGCCCGAATGATGAGGTTGAGGAGATTGTCTCCTTCGTCGCTGCAGAAGACGAGTCATCCCCGACACCTCCGCAAACAAAGCTCTTGGCGAAGCGATCTAGGTCGAAGCAAGAGATCGATTCTGTTGCCCCTGAGCAAGACGAGCAAGCGTACCACTACGCTATCACGCTCGTGAACTCTTTTTCGAAGTGGCTACGACAGCGAGTGCAACAGAGGCAACAACACAAAAAGGAGCCAGCCTACCGGAGTCGAGCAGCAAAGGCACCCAGATTTCGGGTTGGAGACTGGGTTATAGTGAAGAAACCCGGAAAGGTACCCGTGGGAGAGTCGACCCTTGGCGCACCTCTACGTATTGTGAAGCGTGTTGGTCGGTGCACATTCCGGTTAGAGAATGGTCGAGTGTGGAATGCCTGGAAACTCGAAGGTGCTCCCGAGGTCAACCTCGAAAGTCATCAACAGAGGATACCGGCTGCTGTTCAAAGTGACCCGCCCGTGAGCCACACTGCTACTCAGGGTGACACGTTCCACGAGCATCATAATTGGCAGCCACAAGAGTCAAGTTCAGCCATGGAGAAGCTGCCTCGATCGCGGACGCCTGAGTCCAGACTCGCCTCGGACACTCCACCAGGAAGGGGACTTCAACTGCCCAGTTCCCTGTGCAAGAGTTTCCAAGGCGCACGAGGCGCATCCGTTTGCCACCTGTGCGGTACAGAGACACTGTTGCATGAAGAACTGGGTGGACTATTTCGCTTGCAGAGCGCAGCTCTTAGGCGCCCGTTTCCGGCTTGAGCGGCGTCGGCGTCGCCGTCGGCGTCGCCGTCAACCGCGCGGTGCATTATGGGAAATATCCCATAATGCACCGCGCGAGCCCCCCCCTCCCGGGGTCACGTGACTTCGGGGGGGAGGGGAGGGGTCACGTGACCCTCAGGTCACGTGACCTCGGGGAGGAGGAGGGGAGGGGGGTCACGTGACCCTGGGGGAGGAGGGGTCACGTGACCTGGGGGGAGGAGGGGAGGGGGTCACGCGACCCCTCAGGTCACGTGACCTCGGGGGAGGAGGAGGGGGAGGGGGGTCACGTGACCTCGGGAGAGGAGGGGTCACGTGACCTGGGGGAGGAGGGGAGGGGGTCACGTGACCCCCCAGATCACGTGACCCCCCTTCCACCAAGGTCACGTGACCCCCCCGGAGGAGATTGAAGAATGAGGGGAGGAGGAGCCGGAGGGGTATACCCTCCCCTGATTACCCTTCTCTCCTCCTCCTCAAGAGCTGCGCTCCAATTCGGCGTTACAGGGAGTTGTAAACGGCTTTCATTTTTGTTTTTCTGACTCGTGGTGAACTATGTGCGTGTTGCTCTTTAAAGCGTACTAAACATGCTCATTTTTTCTTTACTGTAAACGGGCGCATAATGTATTTTGCTCATGAACTCGTAATTTGACGGAAGACCTAATTTTATTTTTAGAAGCTTTAAATTTTCTTTTGTTAAGATTGTATATGGCAAAAAAAAATTATTTGATGGGGGGTTAATGGTGAAGGAAATGATGTAACAGCGCGGGGCGTATATTTGTGTTTTATGTTCCTATTTCTCAATTTGACTTCATTTTCGATGATTCTCTCTGGTCTCACCCTTTCTCTCTCTCTCTCTTTCCATGTCTGTTGTATTCTAACCTAAAAACAAATAAGGAGGGAAAGATGTTATGTTTAGTTGTACGATCTAAATTCTTCTTCCTTTACTTGTTCCTTCTTTGCTGGCCATCGGTGGCAGCGTCCCTGAGAAACAACAATTTACCCGCTAGCATTAGGACTCCAGTGAAGATACAAGAAATTTCTACAAAACAATATACGACCATATATGCTCGTTATCCATAGGCCACTCCTCTCCGGTTCAGCCGTGCTTAACCCGAAATCTTCCGCCGCGCAGACGCCACTCTGCTTTTCCGTTTACGTACAGGGAGTGCACGTACAGGCCAACTGCTGCACCGCTGGAAAAAGCGAGATACCTGCAGCAAATGGGGAGTAACTGAAGACCCCAATCACATGCTTGACGATTGTCAAAAGTTTGAAGAGGAAAGGAAAACATTCTCGGCTGAGTTGAGAAAGCACAAATTTGTGATACAGGACACAGCACAACTTATATTTCGCTAATGGCACTCGATGCTACGAGAAAATTACTTCAGAGATTATTTTTGAATTTCCTGCGAGCCACTGGCCTACACACTCAACTGTAAAGGCTCATATACTACAAACGTGACAAAGACAGCACTGGAAATTTCGACCACTAACTTTAATACCTCCTCTAATCTTTCATACTATCCTCTGTCTTTTATCCTCTCATTAATTTAATTTTATATTTTTCCTTTCGCGCGTGGGACAATGTCGGCCTATACTTCGTTTCAGCCGGGTCCAGACGCGGCCGATGCTATAAGCACGAGCGTGCGGCCCTGAACAATGCCTGTACTGCACGAGCGCGCGTGCTTGGCAGGGACGCTGGAAGCCGGAGCTCGCGCTTGTAGCATCGACTGCGTCTGGACCCAAGCTGAAACGAAGTATGAGGCAAGACTAACCTCGGCCGTATTTCCGGTTGTTTAATAAAGCGATTCATCTCTCTCTCTCTCCCTGAGCACCTGAGCCGCTGCCGAACGACACGCGCCAAGAGCGCGCGCTGTGCAGCGCGCGCTCTCTCTGTCTGTCTGTTTGTTTGTTTAGGTTCTTCTCTTTTTCTGCTTCGATGATTAAAACAGTTTTGCAATGTGACTCCGACTCGGCTGGTCGCTGCCTAGCTCGCCTCCACACTTTCAATGCTGCAGGCACGCTCACCAGCATCCGATCCTCCACACCAGGGTGGCCCTCTTCACGAAGCTAATTGACGACTACGCCCACGCCAGAAAAGAAAAGTGCGACATGAAGGTGTAGGAGACAGGTTCATACGAATGCTGCTGACGCCTTCTCATGACTTCGCGGGTGGCTGTCAAGTTTTGACAAGGACAGAAAAGGAACTTCGAATTAAATGAACTAGTAAAATCTCACGAACGGTGTGAAATTGGGTGTCCTGAAAGTTTCTGTTTTATTGTTTAGGTAGCAGGATGGTGCAGTTTATGAAGAGTGTGCGCTAGCAGGAGCATACAAAAATCGCAACAAAAGTACCCAGGTCGTTCCTCTCCCGGTGTCTTTTTTTCTACCAAGTTTAGCCTCTTTTACCAGAGTCTCGGAAATTTTTCAACATGGTCAACATCCACCAGCTCGCCTGCACATTCACTGTATTTTCGTCAATACTGTAGAACTTAATATTAATTATACAAATAACAAGACAAAGGCCAGAGCTTTGAGAAAAAGGCGAATTTTCGAGTATGCTCTGTTGTAAAGCCACTAGTCAGTAAACTAAATAATATGCCTTCTAGTAGCACAAATGTTTGCAGCAAAATCGGGTTTTTGTCTGGTCGTTCAAGTTCCTGAAATTCCAAAGACGCAGAGGTATAACGAACCTTGATATTCTTTGACGAGAGTTCGCGTATTTTGTCCCTAAATCGCCAATCAAGTACACATCTAGACGTTACTGCCTGGTCGCTTGGGTTGTCGCGTGGCACCTCTGGCCTATGTTTGCCACTTATGAACTTATTTGGCGAACCAGGAAAATCTAATTTTGGCAATTGTATGGGTAGCTATGTCGTTAAGGGCAATTTGAATAACAATAGAGACTTAAATATACCGACGTTTCGGAAAGAGTCTTTCCTTCTTCAAAGAAAATTCCTGCGAGCCTAAATAACGTCTTGGGGCAAGAACGTTGTATTGGGGTTTCGTGTTTCTGGGGAGTTTAGTTTTCTTTTTTGTAAATTCTGAGGGTGTTGTTTCCTAGTTTATTTTTCTTCGAATTTAGAGGTGTTTTTGGATTTATATTTTTGAATTCAGGGTTTCTCGGTACAAGTTTTTGGTAACACACGAAAGATCGGGGTTTGTAAGAGTTCTTGTAGAAGAAAATAGGACACGGTCATGGGATTCCCCAAGGGGTTTGTAAGAGTTCTTGTGGAAGAAAATAGGACACGGTCATGGGATTCCCCAAGGGATTTGTAAGAGTTCTCGTAGTAGAAAATAGGACACGGTCATGGGATTCCCCAAGGGGTTTGTAAGAGTTCTTGTAGAAGAAAATAGGACACGGTCATGGGATTCCCCAAGGGGTTTGTAGGAGTTCTTGTAGAAGAAAATAGGACACGGTCATGGGATTTCCCAAGGGATCTGTAAGAGTTCTCGTAGTAGAAAATAGGACACGGTCATGGGATTCCCCAAAGGGGTTTGTAAGAGTTCTTGCAGAATAAAATAGGACACGGTCATGGGATTCCCAAGGGGTTTGTAAGAGTTCTTGTAGAAGAAAATAGGACACGGTCATGGGATTCCCCAAGGGATTTGTAAGAGTTCTCGTAGTAGAAAATAGGACACGGTCATTGGGATTCCCAAGGGGTTTGTAAGAGTTCTTGTAGAAGAAAATAGGACACGGTCATGGGATTCCCAAAGGGGTTTGTAAGAGTTCTTGTAGAAGAAAATAGGACACGGTCATGGGATTCCCCAAAGGGATTTGTAAGAGTTCTCGTTGTAGAAAATAGGACACGGTCATGGGATTCCCCAAGGGGTTTGTAAGAGTTCTTGTGAAGAAAACAGGACACGGTCATGGGATTCCCCAAGGGGTTTGTAAGAGTTCTTGTAGAAGAAAATAGGACACGGTCATGGGATTCCCCAAGGGATTTGTAAGAGTTCTCGTAGTAGAAAATAGGACACGGTCATTGGATTCCCCAAGGGGTTTGTAAGAGTTCTTGTAGAAGAAAATAGGACACGGTCATGGGATTCCCCAAGGGTTTCCTGAGAGTTCTTGTAGAGAAAATAGGACACGGTTATGGGATTCCCCAGAGGTTTGTAAGAGTTCTTGTCGAAGAAAATAGGACACGGTCATGGGATTCCCCAAGGTATCTGTAAGAGTTCTCGTAGAAGAAAATAGGACACAGTCATGGGATTCCCCAAGGGATTTGTAAGAGTTCCTGTAGAAGAAAATAGGACACGGTCATGGGATTCCCCAAGGGGTTTGTACGAGTTCTTGTAGAAGAAAATAGGACACGGTGATGGGATTCCCCAAGGGGTTTGTAAGAGTTCTTGTAGAAGAAAATAGGACACGGTCATGGGATTGCCCAAGGGGTTTGTAAGAGTTCTTGTAGAAGAAAATAGGACACGGTCATGGGATTCCCCAAGTTTCCTGGGAACATACGTGTGACGCCAATACTTCGAAAACGTCCACGCACCGATAAGAAGAAGAAGGAAGGTTAGATGTGGGTGTCGTGAAGCGGTGAAGTGAAGTTCCGCGGTCAGTTCAGTGGGAGCTGCGTGCTGGGTCAACACAAAACAAAGCTGCGGATACAGATTTCATCCCCGTTGAGCTTGGGTTTATCTGCTGCGATTCAGGGTTTATCGAGTTTCCACAATTTTGATAAAACCGCGTCGGGTTCGTAATTTTCGGTGTTTATCGGCATTTACCGAAAGCCCAAAACCCTTGTTATAAGGCCCAAGTTAGGTCCTTATAGACTGCCGAATTTGAGCCAAGTTACGTTTTTTCTCTGGCGTCCTTTCGAAGCCTCGTTTACTTCTGTCAGTAATAATTTTAATATTGTATTATTTAACATATGATAAAACGACCTGTATGTTATGTCTGTTTTCATTTTTGTGCGCAATATATTATATAGTTCAAACCCAGGATCTGCTATATGCTAGACTTGCTCTGCTTCCTTTAAGATAATAAAATCAGCGAGCTATAGATCCTTTAGTCGTAAAACAACGAGCTCACAAAAACAAACTAACAAATACACACACGAAAAAAGCGTCGACGCAACGTCAGCATGGTTGCTAGGCTGCCGAGGGGTTCTGGCCTTAACTGCTATGCCGATTACTTCTAAGGTAAAGGTTGACAGTATACTTCACTGGATAAATTGCCCATCCAATAAACATCAAACCGGTCAATTTCGCTCTTGGTTTTGAGAGACCCCCACTTCGGTTAGCTATCGCACTTCACTGCCTCAGGTTTACAGCCTGGGCACGTAGATGCTTTCACGCAGGGCAATAAATTGTGGCAGTTCGTACGGTCGACTTTTTATTCGTGCGTTTATGGACATAAAGGGAGAGGCCAGGATATAATTCAATCGGGAAAAAATAAATTATTAAATCAATTACAATCTTATTTCACACCAGGCATCACGAGATAATGATGTAGGCTGAGGGGCCAAAATATCGAAATGTTGACCTCTATTGTGCCGATATCATACCGCATGCCAATCTTATCATTCTGCTTATGCAATGTCGTCTATAGCACTAACTCATGCCGTCGGTACCGCGCCCCTTTTTCCGGCTATATAAACGATGCCAAATAACGCTTTGGTGTTGTTGCGTTCACCAAGCCAGCAGTGTCGGATTGACTTTTTTTATCAGCCGAGAGCGGGCTGATACAGAGGCCTCTTCGGCCTTGACAATTGGCAATCAAAGAACAAGGAAAAACAAACAAAAACGCAGATATATAAATAATTCACATAAAGTGTCAATTCTAGAAATTTGCAGGCTTATACCATTCAGCAAACAAAGAAAATAAAAAGAAAAAAAAATTACCTCAAGAATGACAGAACCCTTTTCTTTTTTTTTAACCTGAGTCATAACCTCTATGGACTGTTCAATAGTGTACTTCTATGAACACTTGTTTATTGTTCCAGAGATTTTAGGTGACATCACCATAGAGTAATATAGTAAACGTAAAGAGAGGACACAGAAGCCGATTCGCGGCCCAGATAGTGCGTTTAATGCCCTCCGCTACGTGGCGCTTTTCAGTGATTTGGTTAAGATAAATTAGAGCTCTTTCTCCGATAAGTATTTATTTTTTAAATTGTTATGCTTTAGAATTATTTAAAGTACTTAAAATGACTAAATAGTGTCAATCGAATACGTCACAAAAACCACGTGATGAATGGCGCCTGCCATGGCTTGCCTGCCTGCACGCCGTCGCCTTTGCATCATTCTGCATGGCCTCTGCTCGTCCGTGCGTCGTTCGTTCCTCCGTGCCGTGCGTGCCGTCCGTCCGTGCTTTCTGCTGCATCATGTTCGGTCGACTTTGCATCAATCAAGGTGACGCATGACCGCCCGCGTGCTCGCATGCTCGGCGTGAATTTGTGGAGCCGATCGGTTTGAGTTTCTCGCGCTGTTGTTTCCGCCGGGCTGTCGGGCTGCACTTGATCGTGTGTGCATCTTGATTTTGGATGAGATTGTTTTAAAAAAGAACTTAACTCAAGACTCTGCACACGACATTGTCCATGGGCTTACAGATGACGGTTTTTAACGAATCTCTAACATTACAGATAGAGCCTTGGTTGTTGTGCTCTCTGGAATTTCCAGCAGGTGGGGTGGGCTTAGCCCCTTGCATACACTGTTGGGCACATTCCAACAACGTATTCTGTTAAACGCAGTCTCCTCAGTTCTCTCATTCGGGAGCTTAAGACTGTTGGCTTCACAGTAAAGGCTGTGGTCTGTGATTAGGGGGCTTCAAACGTAAGCTGGGCCGACCAACTTGGTGAGTGTATTGATAAGCCATTTTTTGAAGTTGACAACGAATATGTTTACTTTATCTTTGATGTTCCGCACCTCCCCAAAACAACCAAGGGCAATCTCCAAGCACACAAACTTTGCATTGGAAATGAGGTCATTGAGTGGTCCTATATTGTTGAACTTTATCATTCTACCCGTGATATGGGCTTGCAATTGGCTGCGAATCTTACTGAGAAACACGTTTTTCAAAAACCTTTCAGTAACATGGAAGTAAATCGTGCCGCAAAGGTACTGAGTGCCTCACTCTTTCTTGCAATCATATCCCTTGTTTATGCCAAGGAGCTTCCTGAGGCAGCCATGGCTACAGCCTATTTCTGTGATAGGATGTACATACTTTTTGATTGTCTAAATAGCTCACAATTCAAGAAGACAGGGTAGAAGTTGCGTGATGCCATTCTTAAGGGAGAATCTGAAAAACTCGATTTCCTTCACCAGCAACTCGGATGGATTTCAGCTTGGCAGTTCCAAAGTAGGAGGCAGCCACAAGCCATCATAGGGTGACAAGTTACTATAAAAAGTCTCCTCACGCTCTGGGATGAGCTTTCAAACAGTGTAATTAAGAACGTTAAGTTCTTAATTACACGACGCCTGCAGCAAGACCCACTTGAGAACCTTTTTGGAGCTATATACGACAAATGCTGGGCTGCAACACAAACCCAAATGTGCATCGTTCACCTCAGGACTGAAACACATAGGGATAAAGAAACTGTTCAAACTGTCGAAGAATGGAAACGTAGAGAATGACAAACCTGACCTCCTCAAGGAGTTGCCAATATCTTCGCACCATGAAAGTTCAATTTCAGACAATGTGGAATGTCTTCCAATTGAAAACTTCCCGCCACTAGAGGATATTTCTGAGCCGGCATCAGACATAAGGCCTAACGTAAATGATGACTCGTCCACTTATTACGTTTGGGGCTATTTGATCAAGCTTGTGCTTGAACAGACAACCCACAGCTGTGGCTGTTCTCAGCTGCTATGGGATGAGTCTGATAACTTGACCAGGCCTCACCAGTACTTTCTTGTGTTTAAAGCATACCACGTGCCAGGAAAACTCTTTGGGAACTTAGTAGTACCATCACAGGCTGCCTTTAATTTAATTCAGCAACTAGAAAATCACTTTCTTCCTATATTAGAAAGTGTGGCACATGCTAGATGAGTGTATGCCGCCTTGTATCGCACACTTTGAGGTCTGGGTGGCTTTAGCTTTTGCTCAGAGGAGTGCCACAAAAGATTTTTAAAAATGTTTTGCAGAATACGCTTGTGTTGGCATGTTCGATTATTTAACCGGAATTCGGACAAAGTTCGGTTGCACTCTTCAGTGGCTGGTAAGCAACTAGACAGGTTTAACTTTTAATAGTGTATTAACGGAGGCGGTGGCCAAACCAAAAACAGAAAGTGCTTATTAATTGGGCGGTGCAGCTTGCACTGCAAACATTTGTTTCCCCTTTTTTCAGAAAATGTGTATCACGGCTCCCTAACAAAAATATTTATCCACTTTCTACAGAATTTCTATACAAAAAAGTGTATAGAGGCTAAAAATATTAGAAAGAAAATGTATCCAATTTTTTACCTACTGTCCATAGTTTTTTTTTTCCGATTTTTTCTGAAGCCATATTTCTTTCCCGAACAATTTCGGGGAATGTTTAGGGACGCTGAATTTTGTCAGATTTCGAATAGAGCTCTCATTGCTTGGTTATAGCTTGCCCGCAGTGAGTTTGAGGCTATGCGAATTGGTGTTTTTTTACATTAGCCGGAAATTGGGAATTTGTACTATCCGGTGTGTGAATTCGCATTCTTATTATACTCTTATGACTGGTAATGATAGCGATGTCTTATTTATTTCTGCACTTACTTCCCGTGCCCGAGTCGGCGTGAAAGTGAATGGATCATTCAGCATGTTCTCTGTGGAAAGTCTTTGTTAACTTGGTTCCGGTTAAGAATCTATTGCGAAGTGTACGATATGCCAAACTCCTTCATATTAATTTATTTTTGTGAGTGCCTGTTTCGTATAAAACATACAGAGCTTCTGAAGTAAATCATGTATACATGAATGTGGTCCAATAAAATGTTTATCGAACCACTTACTGTTGTTGACCCCAAAATGCTCCACCAGCCAGGAGTCGATGTGGCGATTGTGTAACTTCAATGTTTTACAATAGAAAAAGAACAAGAAATACACCTCTGTTTTGTGAAGTAAGTTGAAATATTGCTTGACACATTTTGCACGGATTTTATCGTAAAAATTAACACAAAAGTGCGTCAATATTAGAAAAAAAACAAAAACACAGCGGCTTCGGGAGTCGAGGAGCTCCCGAGAGCTGAGCGAGGAGCGAGGCGGGGAGAAAGAGAGAGAGAAGAGTACCAGAGAACCGGAGCAGAAACGCCCAAACCGAAACCGAAACAATCTTGGCCGGAACCGGAATCAGATTATGCTTAATGCCGCCCGCTAGGAGCGCTACCTCTCGCTGGTCTATCTGGGCCGCTGGGGCCTATGGCAGTGTCCGCTCTTTACCTTGTGTATATTACTCTATGACATCACCGCTTCACACGCTAAGGTTTACTGCCGTGCACGAGAAAATGATCGGCAGTGTACTGGAAGGAGTCCGGCGTGCCCTCCGTCCAGAAGTTGTAAAGCTCCTCCTTCAGCTCTCGGAGGTAGTCCGGCCTCTCTGACTCCGGAACCAGAGGGAACCACTGGGTTCACAGCAACGTGGCAGTCTGAAATGATTAACACAGGCACGCGCAACAAAACTGTCTTCAGTATTAGTTTACCACATTTACTGCCCAGGAAACTCGGGGCGTAGTCGGCTTAACCCGTCGGATCAGTTTAAAACGTGCACGATTTGTATCGATTCTGATTCCACCTCTAGCAGTGCTGGGAGATGTCGGTATTGGACAAGGTACTCGACAATGGTTCTTAAAGCAAGTTTCTAAATACCGGCTTTATAAAGAATTTCCAGTTATGATGAGCTTGACGAGCGTGTAGAGTGAATACTTAATACGAAGAAAGCCAACCATAAACAGGGGACAGAGACAGAGATGTACAAGGAATTCAGTTCACAACATTTATTTGAAGTCAGCAGAACTCCGCCGACAGTATCATCGGCTTGGAAATGAGGGGAAGACAGGAAGTAGATGGAAGGAGGCGCATAACTGCGAGAAGAAGGAGAAGACAGAGCGACCGACCGTACGTGCCATGACTGCGAGGGCAAGACAAGAGCACGCGACTCCCAAAAACCAGCTCACCCTCCTCTCCGCCGCAGGCCCCTTGCTGCTCTTCAGCTGCAAAGGCCCGCTTAGGAACAGCAAGAGGGTTGGCGGTGAAGGGGATGGTGATCTGGTATTTGTTAGTCGCATTGTCTTGGCTTGCCGTCGCATGTCATTGCACGTACGGTCGGCCGCTCTGTCTTCTCCTTGTTCTCGCAGTTATGCGCCTCCTTTCCATCTACATCCTCTTTTTCCCCTTCTTTCGCAGCCGATGTTTCTGGCGGCGGAGTTCTGCTGACTTCGAATAAATGTTGTTATGAACTGAAAAAAATGTACATGTCTGTCTCTGTCCCCGGTTTGTGTTTATGCTTGCCTCGTATTAAGTACTCAGGTTACTTTCACTGTAAATTATCTTCAGTAGTGTACAAATAGCTAGAAATGCAGTTCAATAACTTTAGAAGATACTTCCGCATGCGCAGTTTGTATCAACTTCATTGACGCCAGAATGATTTTTTGCAATCAACACAAGCAAATAAAATTGCAGTGTTCTGTTGCAGTCCCAGTATAGTGAGCAGTATCCCTGATGCATCGTACAAGATGATATTTTAAGATGCTTAAAATCACATTTTGAACTGGTTTTATAAACACATTTAGAACGTACCATGTTACTGGGAGCCATGGCAGGAAGGGGAGGAAGGAAGAAGGGCGGAAGAGCTTAAAAACAGAAGAGGGAGCTGTATCTTGTCTCTACGATCTTCCAGATCTCTAGAAACGCATTCAAAAGTACGCATAAGCTAGGGTGGACTCTTTCTTCGCATTTTGAGAGCCCATCCGGCTTGTTGCTCATTTTGCTGCCTTGTTACAATATTTGTTCTAATTACTCATGGTCGGGTTATTCACCGTTCCCCTATAAGTTTCCCATAGTGCCAGGGTGGCGGACGAAAGTTCCTTTGTTGGCATTTTGAGTTTGCATATTTCGTTCTGGCTTTTTCTTTCCTGTTTTGTGTTCGGTCGTTCCCGCTTCAAGCTTAATATGAGGTAGAAGAGGCTGTTCACGGGCTTTGATTATTTTAGGTGGTGTAGTGGGCATGGGAAGTGGGTGTGATCTCGTGGTACAAGACTGGTACACCGAACATCTCAGCTTCAGCCCCTGCTGGTCGGGAATGTACGTTTCAAAAGTCTTGTAGGTTATTGGCTCTACCGGCTCTCTCATCGAACGTCAGCAGCCACTACCGAGTTACACGATACGGGATATCAGAAGTTTCTCTTTTCAAAAGACGTGCAACACTGGAAAATTAGTTATAAACTCCAATTCCCAAAGTAACTTTCTTTTATTACAGTTCATTTGGAATGGCACTGTTACTTCAACGGTGATGAATAATTCGCCTCTAAAATGTTCAGTATTTAATGGCAGTTGGGTATACCATCATCACATCATGGTGGTACACATTCTCTATAAGGATTCATGTGGGAATACGTACGATGCCTTTAAAAATGTGCCTAAAACCACGTGAAAACGTCAACGACTACAATGCTGAAAGGCTCCTCTCCTGCGGTGCCTTTAAGTTTATTTCATCGTTAACTTAGCAAAAACAAGTAACGAGGAGTAAATTAACAGATCAAGTAGCGCGATAGAACTCGTTAACGAGTTCTGAGCGTCTCAGTAACTGAAGTGACGTACGAAGTTATTTTTGAGTACGAAAGCAATAACGCTATACTGATAGTGATTCTTCTAATAAGGGGCGTGTACATGCCTGAGTGCTTGTGAACAGTTTCTAACCGCAGAAATACGTTTACACGTTAAGATATATTACCGCTAAACTCCTTGGACCTTTTTTCTTTTCAATTGTACAATGTACCGAACAAAGTCAGTTATATATAAATTTGTTACTTCTTTCGCTCAGAGAGACTAACGCAAAATGTCTTCAAGCGCGAAAATAGTTTCATCATCGCGCTAATAATTTTAGCGTTGGAAATCAACTATATTTCTATTTATCCTCGTGCGATTTCGCCCAACTGAAAAACTACGAAAAGCACTGCTCACGAAAAATGACGCTCCGATCATTGTCCAATGAATCAAGTAATATTAGGCATTGAACTGTGCTTTGCTTTGTGAGCGCCAATCATGAATAAGGAGCGCTGACTGAACCTCCTCCTCTTCCGTGGCGTCATAAAAATGGTGCCTTGTAATGCGCGGAGGGAGATACCACTTCTTCAATGAACATTTGGCAGCGAAGTATCTCCTGCAATCCTGGACGCGTTTGTTTAATATTAGCATAAACTGATACTGAAATTGAAAACGATAACCTTTCAAATAAAAAATGCACGGAAATGTAGACAGGTTACTGATTTTGCAATAATTGGAAAATCATTTTAAAATGAAGGCCATCTTGGTAGAAGTACAGTGGCTTAAAGGGGGTAGTGTAGTTACCGCGCAGCCTCCACCATGCATCGGGAACGGCCGCTCCTTGGAAGACGGTGAGGTGGCGCTTCGATCTGCAGCTCCGTTCGGGTGCCACACGGGCCGGCAGATAGCGGCACCCAAACACGCTTCACAACTAATATAAATACCTCAGAAACAATTATCTGTTTCCAGTGAACTTCCCACGACATGATTTGTGTTCGCAGTTGAATAAAAATGTGAAACTAGCAGACGACAGTGCTGCAGAATCGGCCGGAGCTGGCCGGAGCCAAACTGGCCAGGCGGCCAAGCCGGAGCCATAGCCGGAACGACGGTGCTGCAAGCGCCAGCGCCACCCACGGCCGTCTTCCAACGCTGTGCCTCTTCTCCGGTATCGTTCGTTACACTATTAAAGGGGCCCTGCAATGGCTTTTTTACTAATTTATAATTTGCACCAAACCTGAGCGCACTGAACGTAGTAACTTAATGACACTTTTCTTTTCTCGAATTTCGATTTATTTTAGAAGTTATAGGCAAATTAAAATTACAAAAACAAGCAAAAAATAACCTCCTTCATGACGTCCTTGGTTGCTTGAGTGGCCGTGAACTGGACGAAAGGTGGTGAGCTGAGCGAGCGCTCACGGCTGCCGTACTCCGTGTCGACGGCGCGAGTCGGCGCCACTAAAGCGTGTTCTAGATAGGCTGTATGTAGCGGGCAGCTAGAGCGGCTCTCATTGCATTTGCAGCGCGATTAAACACAAATTCGGCATGACACTTCATTGGCCACAAACGACAGCAAACACGGGGTAAAGATTAGTTCAGAATGGGAGCCACTTCGCGCTGCCATACCGCGAAACGGCCAAACCGCAAGACAAAGCTGCTCACCGAAGGCCTTGGGAACGCTCAGAGCCGGCCGGGTCCTTCGGTCCCTACGGCCGCAGCGCCGCCGCGTACATCCGGGACCTTTCCGTGTCGGCGCCTGATCCCACTACTCCTTTCTAGTAGGCGCCGCCTTTTTCCACCGATTGGTGGCGGGTATGTCGACGGATCATTTCTTGTTTCCGTACTTTATAAGCTGCATTTGTTTCTTTTCTGATCTCAAATACTGAACAAAAACTACTTTTATAAATAATTGAAACGGTTCGCGCCACTTATATTTTGTATTTCAACTAAAAAGAAGCTTTTAGCGGCTCTGACCAGTAGTAAGCCCAGGACGCCCAGGACCCCAGGACCCACTGATCTCAATGACAATTGCTGGATCGCGTTTGACCAGCTCTGCCTATGGACCGGAATGCGGCCACGGGCGGCCATCTTTAGGTAGAGTTATATCATCTCTAGCCATCTAAGTAATATGGCGGACAGCGCAATGGCGGCAGGCTGCCATAAAATAGCCGTAGATCTAGTACACTGTACCGTGGGTGATATTTCGTGCTTCATTGAGGTTGTTCGACGAAGCAAATTCTTGAAACCCGGCGTGAACGGTAGCCTCATCTTTGAGGACCCGGCGAAAGTTCTACGAAAGCGCAGCACGGGGGAAAGCAGCGCAGCTCGCATCGAAAGCAGACTACCAACGTTACTAGAACCCCTCAGTTGGGAAACTGCCATAGAGCCTGCTTTAAAGAAGTGGCTCGATCCGTACTCGAGAACCGAGCTAATGACGATCGCAACGGCGCCATTTCTCCCGCAGCGTCCACTCGGCGAACTGCACGGATCCACGACGAGTTGGACAAGGGCCGGTGGCGCCATCTCGCAGGGCCATCTCGCAGTAGCTATGTAAAGCAGCTTTCATGTTTCAACCCGTCGGTAAAGGGTGGCGCTGTTATCGTATTTAGCTCGGTCTTGGTGGACGCCAGCGGCCCATGTTCCAAGGGTGAGTTTTCCAACTGAGGGTTTAGTAACGTTGCAGACTACGTACCGGCGTCTGCTTTCGATGCTTCTTTTGATGCGACTTTTGATGCGTGCTGTGCTACTTTTCCCCGGTGCTGTGCGATTTCGTGAAACTTTTACCGGGCCCTCAAAAACCGGGCTACCGTTCACGCCGGTGTCTCAAAAACATGCTTCGTCAAACAATTTCAATCAATCACGGAATATCACCCACGCTATTTTGATGGCAGCCTGCCACCACAACTGCCAAAACACGCGAGCGCCTATCCAGAGACCTTGCCCGTGCCTAGATCTGGCAGATCTGGGGACAACGCCAGCGTAGGGAAAACCGCTCGTAGGGAATCCGTTAGCGTGGTGGTGATGATGATGATAATCATGTCTCATAACACCTGTAACTGTGTTGGAAGAAATTGGAAACGTTTTAAAAAGTAGAAGGAACGTACACAGAAAGGGACGTCTCAAACTCAGCAAACTAGTTTATTTCTCGACCATCCTATATTATAATAGCTTCACGTATGACTCGTCCACTGGCGCCACCCTGGCATCGCTGTTTTCAACCGTTCAGCGGTTCAGTTTGAAATTTGGATTTGCCCCGTAGCTTTTGCGTATGAGCTGTGCTCAACCGCCGTCCTTATTTTTTCTTGTGCTCGCATAACCGCGTCGCGTGGCTTAATTCAGGTGCAGTGCGCTACCGTGAGGGTGATAACCTAAATTTTAAGAAGTTGGGTCTGTTCGTATTCGTCTTTCCATGCTATGGCCGAACCCGCGGAACCTGGAGGAAGCTGTGGTGTTTCTTCTCAGACCGACCCAGATAAGTACAAGTGCACGATTTGTTCAAACCACAGGTTTGAACTGTTTCAACTGTTTCAACGGGAATCATGGCAAATCCATTAGGAGACTTTATTTAAACGAAAGGCTGTCCCGCTGGCGGTATAGGATAATGGAGCAGCACTGCGTGGCCTCGCAATCCCAGCGACCAGACAAGATTGCAAAGTGTTGTTGTTTGGAAGACGACCCTCCCAAAGGAAACGGTCGCTCACTTGTACTGTACATGCGCAAGGGATCACCTCTGTGGACAGCGGAGAAACATCGTCGCACTGTGACAACGGCGACTAGTGCACGGAAATCGGTTCTATGAGGTATGTGTTCAATCTTCATTATTTTACCTGCGCGCTAGAATCGGCCAATATCTGAAAGTTAAATCAGCCTGCGCGTTAGAATCGTGAAAACACGGTAGAGCGAATCTGCTGCGTCCGCAACCCCTTTTACCATGACACAGGATGTCGTAGCAAAGTCTCGCGTGTTTATCGCATCATAAAACGCAAATTTGCCGTGTCCGCAATCCGCGGTATCAGTTCCCGTTCTATGTGGTTTGTAGCGGATAGCCCAGTGTCTTACCGCGTTTTTTTAATACATTTTTGCTGTCTCATTCCCAAAGATAGCCCACCCCATGTTTTTCCCAATTTATCTCTTCATTTTGGGTGGGCATCCTTACGGGATTTTACGGTAGTTTTGCTTTGTCGTATGCATAAGTCAATGTCCTTTCCACTTTTCAGGAGCGTGTGACCACCCTGAAAGGCCTGACGAGCCACGTGCTCGTATCCAAGTTGGTGCCACGAGGTGGACCTTTAGGGCATGCCAGGGAGGATGAGAGGCTGTCCCTGAACCGCCTACTTGTATGAAAGGTGTTGCCCTCGGCGTTATTATCGTGAATGTCGACGTAAGTACAGTCGGCACGGAATGAAACGCGAACAGGGAGCGCAAGGTTTTCGACCCACGCTGAGTCACCTAGAGACGCAACACCGAAGGTTTGGATGCACTGAGCAAGAGTCTAACACATCGAAGGAGGAGCCATCTTCTTGCAGCTCCCATCTGGTTCAGGTGGTGCAGCATCTAGCGAAAACCATGCGCCTACTGTTCGTGTTTCATTCCGTGCCGACTGTACATGGAACTTGCACCCCTGGTGCACTGTGCTTTTGAGTGACATGTGACATGCCCCTTGTGACGAGATGTCATCTTCCGTGTTATTGGTAGCCAGGTATTCATGATACCTCTGGAATGCTGTTCATTGAGTGACAGGGTTGGGCAGATATAACCTAAAAAGCATTTCAAATGACAGATACTGGAATACACAGCAGTGACAGCTAAAGTACTGATACTAAAATACATTTATAAAAGGAGCATTGCAAAACAACTCAAATATGTATGACTAAAAAATGGTGACAAAGTATCTTGAAATATGTTTTACTTGAAGGAGAAATCCTGATACTGAAATATGGGGGGCAGTCAGTTCATTGAACGACGTTTCATTGACAGTTTGTTACATCGACAGCTCAGATAAGCTTTCTTTTTTCTGTTATGACTCCTCGCAGAACGTTGCCGCGAAGCAGCTTGAGTGGGTGGGCCAGGTGTGTTAATATTTCTGTAGTGAGCCGCCACAGACTGTCGCTGCGAAATGAAGTAGACGGGCGGGCCGGGTAAGTTAGCGCGTGCCCCAGTGACACGCACAACGAAACGTCACAACACCGTACGGTTAGCGTAATGATTGTCGATGGCATGTCAGTGTCGACGAAATGTGTGTCAATAACATGTCGTTTGATTAAAAGCTGTTGATGAGATGTCTGTCGATGAAACAAAACAGATCCCAAAATGTAGGTTGCCACAGTACCGGGGTTTGCTGTAAAATCAAGCAAAAAATTATAGTCTGGATGTAGCGAGCTCCATATTTTGTCACAGGTGTATTGCAGTGATGGATGTTACCATGTGAAAGTTAAAGGCACAGATTTGTTTGTGCGAAAAATCAGAAGAATATATGCAAGATTTTCAGTTATGGGGGCTGATGTTGACGGCTGAGGGTTGTGTTTCGTTCTCATGTTGAGAGGTGGCACAGCACGTCACGGAAAGTAGACCGCACTCTCAGTGGCGTAACTAGATATGACGGCGCCCATGGCAAGTGAAATTTCGCGCCCCTCGCGTAGCCCCGCCGCTGCCGTTTTTTTCCATAGGGCACATGTTGGGTGGACTCGGCTCGGCGTCCCCCCAACCCTAGTTACGCCACTGCACACTCTGGAGCAATGGGTCTACGGCAGGGTGTCTCGACCCCAATTGCGTTTTTCTGTTGTGGCTTTCATGTCTGCGTGCATGGCTATATTCTCACGAATGACAAATGATGAGGCGGCGAATGACTGAAGGATCTAAACGTTTAATGGGGCGAACTTGTGCCCAAAACTAAATAGAGAAAGGCTAGCGTCGATGTCGTGGAAACAGCAGGATTGAGCGCTGGGAAGAGACTGACTCCGCTCGCCATGCGGAGTCCCTTTGTAGCCACGTGGGTCTCTGGAACATTTGGCCTAGAAATTTTGGTGCGTAGAACATTCGTAACTCTATCAGACAAGAAATTTCTCGAATTTGCGAGAACGCCAACTAGAAAGAATAAATAAAAGAACATTCCGCTGCCTGGAATCAAACCCATATCTTCTGCGCTACAATCAAGCGCAGTAATCATTCGTCCACGTACGCGCTCGCTCAGCTACGTGAGTGGCAATATTAGAAGAAAGCTGTGTTGCAGCAAGATTATTTTCAGCCTCGTCTGACTCGCCATAACGGGTTTTTCTGATTGCAGCATGTTGCTCCATCTCCCAACAGAAGCACCAAACACTGCTTTCGGCCATTTGCGTCCTGACGCAGGTTGCTAATGCTTTGCAAAAACAAAGCTGCATCTTTTGATTCCACAAGGTAACACCCATCACTAATGTAGCTTGACAGAACCTTCAAGCTTGCCTTGTGCAGGTGCCACTCTTTCCAGAGAATTCTACAGCTAGCTCCGCTATTGATATCACGTTATACATACTTTGAGATATTCTAAATGTCATCTTCCGTGTTATTGACAACCAGGTATTCATGATACCAAGACAGATCACTCCAGCCATGTATATTACTTTTTACATAGTATGCAAGCAACACAGACCATAAGAACAGTTGCTATGCTCACTTGCATTTGTGGATGAGCTTTTCAAATGGTGTCCAATCAGTTAGCACCTGTCGATTTGGGCGGAGCATTATGTTAGCAGCTGTAAATACACTCTCAACAGGTGCCGATAAAAATGGTGTTCTGTGGTTTGTTTGTCTTCTAATCTTTGTCCATGCTTTATGCATTGCTTCTTTTACTATGGTCAACCAGCTTGCATAATTGTCACATCAGTTTTTGGTCCTCCTAAATTATCTTGAGGTGTTTCCATGCTCTGATTTGGTGAGGTTGCCTTTTCAGCATGATCTTGTGACGTCACGATAGAAGGAATCTCTGTTCTTTTATCTATTGATAGTATTTGAAAGCATAAACTCTGCTCCCCTCCATCGATATGGCACGAAAGTGCAGAGCACACCTGTAAAGCTTGTGCTTTAGATGTTCAGAATCTAGATGAAGTTTCGAGGAACACATTTGTTTTTCTTATAAAATAGAAAATAGCATCACCTGTTGATTAACCTTATAATTAGGGTTGTTCGTTTTCGGGTTTTATATTTTTTTAAATTCGGGGGTAAAAATCGGGTGCTATTTTTCAAGCTGATAATCGGGGTTTTTGTGGAAACATTTCGAAATTCGGGTTTTTTCGGGTTAAATTTACAAAAATACTCAAAAATACATTCGGTCTTTTTTTTTAGCGTTTTACGAGTTTTTTAATGCTGACGTGTTAAAATTAAGGGTCTGTTTCAAGCTGGTAATCGGGGGGTCATCAGGGTTTTCCACCTCCGATTGCCGTCGGTCGCTTCAAGGGAAGCACCGCCCACGGAGTCCTCCTCTCGCTCAGGTGTCAACAAAAACCCCGACCGTTCGAGGGACGGCCGTCTTCGATCACATATTTCGCTATGAAATAAACCTGTTAAGTTTTCCCGATCTGTTTATGCGACTGACTGGCCCGGACGTTGTTCGTGAGAAAGGTTGGACGCGAGCGAGATGGCCATGCTACCCGAGAGACCGTGCTGGGCGTCGACACCTAACAGCGGTCGAAGGGGGATTGATAGTGCATTTCACAAGCTGCGTGCAGCAGGGCCGAAGCTACGTGGCGTGCCGAGGCGGTTCCACCTACACAGCGGGGGACGGAAATGTCCCCTTGAGGCCCCGACACCTATTGTCGCTTTTCTTCAGCCGGCCTCCGCGTACAATGTCATGGTGAGTTAGGCGCGCTCGTTAGGCGGTTGGTTAAGAGTCGTGTAGCGTCCACAGTGCTGCACGCAGCTTGCGAAATGAACTATAGGTCACTATTGTCCCGAGGTAGGGTACCTAGCGTGTGTGCACCGCAAACTTCGTGCGGCGCAAAAATAAATAGGTTGGTTATGTGGTTTTGGAATTCGGGGAGAAATCGGGTTTCACCCGATTCTCCTGAAACATGTTCGGGAAGTAAAAATCGGGTAAAATCGGGTTTTACCCGAAAACGAACAACCCTACTTATAATGCTTTACATTTTTTAAGCAGACTTTATACGAAACAGTTTCTTATAGTATTTATTATTCTATCATAAAGAGAATTAACACTGTTTTTATTCACTGACCTTGTTGCAAACCATGCAAAAGGCACAAAGCAGTATGTGATGAGGTGCACTCGTCATAAACCACAAAATGGCAGATAACTCATGGCAAGCTGAGCTTATCATAAGCCAGTAAGAGGTTACGTAATCAATTAATTATACCCTGAGGGTCTTCATGACAGAGACAACATGTTCTGATCAGATCCTGGTCCGCAAGATAACAAAGCCTCGGTGGCCTCTTTGCAACAATCTCCACTCATCTAAAGCAAAAAAAAAAAAAAATAGCTCTGGTTTTTGTTTGCAGTTTATTGATTCATTGAAAACAATAAGGACCTACATTGTGTTTTGATTGTATTTTTATACCACAAACACACCCAAAATGAATTTTACTTAATAAATATAAATAACATATAACTAGGCGTATATCCTCCGGTGTTTGTTTATGAGAAAAATCGGCGGATGTTTTTCATTGTTTATTTCTTTTTCAAACATGGGTGTCTTTCGACCAGGGTTGGGCCAAAATACTCAATGTACTTGGAAATACAAATGCTGGGATACACAAAAATGGCTAAAATAGTGATACTTAAATGTATCTGTAAAAATGTATTGTGATATGCATCGGAAATACTTTTTAACCAGGAGCAAAATGTATTTGGAAATACAAATGCAGGAATACCTCTTAGGGATGGCAGAAATACACATACTGAAATACATTTTTCTAATTTCCTTGAAGCGCCAACTGTCGTATCATAGGCAACAAATTTGTCGGGAGGTGCAGTGAAAATCATTCTTGCTTTGTCTGTTATTTTACACTGAAGCGATACAAAAGAAAAACATGCAAGTGCTAAACTCAGTTACATTTAAAGAGCAGGAGCTTCTCAAATAGCCCACCTGTGAGCCGTTGCCCATTCAAACACAACATTTTGGCAAAAAAAAAAATGCTGCTCAACACTTTATAAGGAACACGGGTTCGTATTCAATCAAAGAAACATTGCTTTCACTGCAGAAAAAACACATTTCTTCATTAAGAAATGTGCCACTCACAGCACATTCCTTATCTTCGCAGAATAGAGAAGTCGCCTAGACAAATATTTCTGGAAATTGGAATGAACCTTGGTCAGCATAGTAACAATGCTCCAGCATCCCCTTAAAAAAAAGAAAAAGATGTCCAGACTTTTTTTTGGTGGGGGGGGGGGGGAAGCATGGTGGAAAACATTCTTCAGTTTTGCAGAATAAAGAAGGGAGTTGCTAAGATCCCACACAAATAGTTCCAGACAAAGCTAGGTTCGCATGATAGCAAAGGCACAGCGTATGCCCTTCATAACGCCCTCTGGCTTCTCTAGCAAAACAAAAAAGTTGCCGTCTTTTTATCCACAGGTGGGGGTAATTCCTCGAAAAATGTAACGAAATACATCCCATCTTGATTGTATTGCGGTACCGAGAAACATCCCAAACGCATTTCAATACCGAAATACAGATATTGGTGAAAAAAATGTGTTGCGGTACAGAACTGCAGACACTAAATGTATTTCTGAAATACTATTGCGATACATTTGTATTGCGATACTGCACAACCGTGCTTTCGACTTGTTGTCTCATGTAGATGCTAAAAACGGTGATGATCGGTGAACAAAAAATTGGTTTGGGACAAGGTGCTTCCTTATCTGCCGTCCTCCGACATGAATCAGCAAGGGCGTTGTGACTGTTGGTAGTAACCGTGTGACTCACCTCTCGGGCCCCTGTCCTCCAAGGTCAGCGATCCCACTGATTGGAGACCCCAGTTTGCTTAATTCTTGGTAGCAAAACAGGCTCTGCAAATGCCTAGAATTGGGGGTTTCGACCAAAATAGTAATCGCCTAGCACCAAATCGTCCCCAAAAACGATGTTTTCCGGTTATAACCGATTTTGCATTTTCGTCATTGGCGGATGTTTCTCAGTATTTTTAGGTTAAAACTGGAATGTTACACAACCTACCGATAACTAGGGTTCTGTGTTTTCTGAGTATTTTTTTTCTTGAATTTGGGGGTATTTTTTTTGGGGGGGTGGGGGTTTTAATTTTTCGTGCAGATTCGGTGTTTTTTGTGTAAATTGGTTATGACTTCAACCAATTTACACAAAAACACAGAATGTGCGAAAGAAATGAAACACCAAAAAACAAATACCGCCAAATTAAAAAAAAAAAAACTTCAAAAACATTAAACAAAATCCGCGTTTTCGGTTTTTATTTTTTTCGAATTCGGCATACATTTATCGGTTTTTATTTCAAAATTCAATATTTGGTTTTTATCAGTTAATATACACCAGAAAATTTTTCTTTTTTTTTCTTTTTTGGTGATATGTATTCTATTACATGCTTTCTTTCGTAAGCACTCAGCGATGGATACAGTTGTAGACAGCTAAAAAAACCTTGTGTTTAGGTCAGTAAATTCCTAGGAAGTTTGAAAATCCAAAAAATAGGTAATTATGTCAGGAATATAACAAGATAGATTAAAAAAGAGTATACCATTTGTGAAAGTAACATGTACAAAAGGCAGTTTTAAGCTGACAGAGTTTTAAACTGCCTCTATGCATTGGGAAGTTCTGAAACATTTTTGATAAGAAACGATCCAAATCACTTCTTAAAATCACAGTGAACTCTGCACACGAGAACCGATCCCCAAGGAGAACAGGGATTTAACTCGGAAGGCGAGCCCAAGTGTTTACAGTTAGATCCTCCCCTGACTAAACAAAGGTGGACCCCAGTAATAAGCAACCAGCCCCATAAAACAATTGCAATGAGTTAACAACCCCCACTCCCCGCACACACACACCCACACGCACAAAAAAAAAAGCTGCACAATTAGGTCTAAAATGCTGACCCCTACCTAAACCTATAATGTTCATTGACTGCTTCCAAGTTAGACATGTGTGTCCTGTGTGGTTCCAAGGAGTGGTCACAGGCCAGGTTTGTTTTATGCTATTAATTCATTGCGCTGATGTTTCAGCACCCATTCCTCAGCCGAGGCAACATGGTCAACCTCGACAAGCTGGCTACCGACCAGTACCATGTGTGCCGTGTCCGTGGTATCCAGTGTCTTGCATTTGCGCTCCGCAAGGCACTCGCAAAACTTTATGGTAATTCTATTCTTGGTGGGTGCTGTGCCCCATTCTGACGTTTCCGGGTCAACAGGTGTGTAAGATGTGGAGCCTGTGACCACTGGGGAGGTGTATGTCTCCAATTTGCCGGACCCTAACACTAGCTAAGTTACCGCCAAATTCACAAACCTCATTCCAATTGAGGCGCACCTCCACTTCCTCAAGGAAGGTGCGAGGGCCGGTGCTGGCCAGTCGCGACGACAGATAGGCAGCTTAGGCTGCTTAGCCGTCCTCGTGATTGGCCAGTGCCATCCCTCATGCCTTCCTTGAGGAAGTGGGGGTGCCTCAATTGGAATAAAGGTTTGTGAATTCGGCGGTTAGTGTCCCTTTTCCCCTATGTGCAATCCCAGCCAATATGAGCTATACTCTGTTTCATACTTAGTGTGCAACGCTGTCGAAGCTACTGACGCGAGCATGGGGCTTGATCTCGTTGATCATTTGCACGCATTCTCGCGCAAACAAAACCATGGATGAAGCCACGCGCTCGCGCCAGTAGGTTTGACAGCGTTGCACGCTAAGTATGAAACAGAGTATAAAATGAAGAGCTTTCCTGCAAGAACCTTTCTAATGCGTTATTTCAAAGTTTGTTTATTACTAAAGAGCATCTCTGTGCCTGCATTTTGATGTGTCATAATGCTCTACTGTAAAATCTCAAAAGGTAGCCCACCCCTATTTTTGGCTTGATTTGCTTTATTTTTTTAAACACCGAAAGATAGCCCACTTCTAGTAATAGTCGTGTTGGGATCAGTGATGGCCTCGGCACAAATGCAGCTAGTTAGCTATGGCGGAATATAAGTGAATGTTGCCGACTGGGAAGTACATACATAAACCTCGGGATTTTATGGTATATGCCAAATAGCTTTAAAAATAAAGGGATTTGCAGAGATACTAGAAAAATCAGTTTTCTCGTGGTAAGGAACGAATTCAGGGCCATAGAAGGGCTGCAACAAAGTGTGTAGTTGGGCTTGTTGGTTGGTCATTTTGAAATGGTATCTATCTATCTGCTTCTTTTTATGTTTACTTACTGTACCATGCACAAGTAAAATTTTCAGTTGTAAGTCAGTGCTGTGTCTGTGTTAAAACGTCTGCATTCGCTTCGTCTTTTTTTTTTGTGCTTTTAATACTAGGGATGTCGCGAACCACCCTAGGTTCGATTTCGAAAGGTTTCGATATTTTCAAAGCGAACTGAGGTTCGCATTCGAAAAATTTCGATATTTTTGTACTGACCGAGGTTCGAAATTCAAAAATTCGCAACTTTCGATCACAGTGAAGTTTCGAATTCGAAAAGTTCGAAGCTTTCATGGTTTCTAAAATCTCGGGTTCGAATATTTCGAATATTTGTTTT